>PVKS010011752.1:12152-55860 GCA_004027875.1 Aplodontia rufa | reverse complement strand
ACTATTGGAGGGAACGATATCATGGCATTTGCAGCCAAATGGATGGAGATGGAAAAATTTATGCTGAGTGAAATATCCCAAACTCAGAGACTAAAGGGCTGAATGTTTTCTCTTATATGTGGAAGCTAGAAAACAATCAGAAACAGATTGAAAGTTGACTAAGCTAATAATAATCTCAACATGGGTGAATTTTTTCAAGAACAGGGGGAACCATGGCTATGACACTGGGGGATAAAGGAGAGGGGTGGGGGGCAGGGGGGGATTAGGGGGATATCAAGGCAGCTGGAGGGAGGGAGTAGGGCAGTTATGAATCCTGGGGAACCTTCAACTTCCATGAGAAGCCCAACTAACATGGGGGTAAAGTAGAGGGAACATGGGATCAGGGAGAACTCAAAGCGGGGAGATCATGAACTGGCATCACCCTTGGCTTGCATTGTCAATATCCATGTGTTCATGAACGTGTAACAACGATTCCCTCCAATATGTAAGACTATATTGAACGAATTAAAAAAAAACATTTCTATGTCAAAAGACACCCTAAATAAAATTAAAAGTGAAGCAAAGTTAGAGAGGAAGGAGATATTTTTTAACACAATAAATAAAGGATAAATATCCAGAATATTTTTAAAATACTTTTCACACACTTCAAAACACTTCAGGAGAGCCTGGCACATTGGAACAACGTAGAGGTATTTCCTGTGTTTTGTGTATAGCACAGAGTGGGGTGTGTGTGTGTGTGTGTGTGCACTCTCCACACCTTTGCACAAGTAATTCCATTCTCCATTTTGTTCCTGGATTTGGAAAAGACTTCATGAAAATTTGCATTACCTTCCTTTATGCTTCTCTGGCTTATTTTGCATTCATTAGACAAGCTTTAAAGCATGCGCCGGGTGCAGTGGCGCATGTCTGTAATCCCAGCAACTTGGTCAGCTGAGGCAAAAGGATTGCAAGTTCAAGTCCAGCCTCAGCAACTTAGTGAGACCCTTAGCAACTCAGCAAAGACCCTGTCCCAAAATTAAAAGGTCTGGGGGTGTGGCTCAATGGTTAAGTGCCCCTGGCTTCAACCCCTACTATCAAAAAAAAAAAAAAAGTTACAGTTCATCGTTTGTAGCAGTATGTCTCTCCCCACTCCCTATTCCTAACGTGGGCTCTCCCTGTTTTATTAAACAACCATAGAGTATCTGCCACAGGCCCAGCCCTGTCCTAGGTACTGTGATTGTCACCTGATGATTTGTGTAGATACATTCTAAGGAGGGGGGTGAAGGAAGGAAAAGCTGGGCATGTATTATAAGATGTGTGTCAAGTCCTATCAACTGAGAGGTGATATCATTCTCCTTGATGCAGAGGGAGGTATTAAATCAGATGTCCAAGAAGGCTCTCCCAGGGAATGCATTTGCAGCCTGATTTCTGTGGATGTTTCCACCACCCGAGTGGCATTCAATACCCTGTCTCTCTGTTTTCCCAGAAGGGGCTGCCTGGCTTCACAGGAATGCACGCAGTGGTTGTCAATGCTCTTAGGTCTGCAGTTATATGCTCTGGTCTAACCTCAGCAGATTTTGCTGCTGGAAAACCTTTATAACCTCATCTGAAGAAAACATCAGGAGCTGGAAACAGGTGCCACCTGAAACCTAAGAGTCAGGCAGCTTGTGCACTGCATTTTACAAGAACCTCTTGGCTGCTGGTGTTGGAAGTCCTGCTCATGGTCCCAGCTGGCCATGTCCATCCGTTGAAAAGGAAAACTGCCCAGTTGGCCTAGTTGGAACTCTAAACAGGAGGTCTGTCTACCTTTTGCTTTGACGCCAGTCCTGCACTCCACTCGGGAAGCCTCCAAGAATGTAGTGTGTGGGTCAAGCACACTCCAAGTGTGCCTCACCCGGGTCTACAGATGAAAACGATTGCACATATCTGCCTTCACGTAGGCTGGGTGTGTACTCAACGTTTATGGAGTGCCACAGGTGCCCAGCATTGGGCTATGCACTGGGACTGTAAGGGTGACCGAGAAAGACTCCCTGCTGTCTCAGTGTGTAGAGGCAACTGGAGGCCCGCATGTGATGGTTTAGTTTCATGTGTCAACTTGGCTAGGGGTATAGTACACACTTAACTAACCAGGTGTTGCTGCACATGTATCTTGCGGTTATCATTAACACCCACAATCTGATTGAATTCCAGATTTCCATCACATTCTGCCACTTTGCTGTGACTCCCTTGCTTCAAACCCAACATGTTCCAAACTCTGATTCATCATCTTCCCCTCATCATTGCCAAGCCCTGGCTTCCCCTCCCTCCTTAGGAAAGGTGTTTACCCTGCAACCCTGTGTTCTCACTTATTAAATGGAGGGGGGGATTTGGTGAGATCAGGAAGGAAGACAGAATCACACAGTGTTCCTATGTCTCTCTGTGTCAGCTGTGCCTATCTTGGGGTCGGTACATTGTGGGTACTTTTCTGCACTTACTCAAGCAAGTACTTTATTATTATACTTACCATTCAGCATCTACTCATCCATCAGCAATGATGTTAATTAATTACACCATAGGAGAAATGCACTATTTGCAGGCCAACAAGAAAACCATCGTTTCCCCTTAAACCAAGTAAACTGGGCACTATAGTAACAGCTGTTTCATTTACGTGGCCTGTTGGTGTATCGCCATCTAGTGGACGACGTGCAGGCTACAAACAAAAGAACAGCTTGCTGGGAAAGGCAACATCCTAAAAATGTTTAAAAATATGGAGACCGACCCATAGCACTGTTGGATTTCAACATCTGAGAAACAAAGAACAGCATGTGCTTTAACTATAAAACAAATTAGAAGTGAACACTATACTAAGCTATCAGCTCATGATCTTTTTTTTTTTTATTTTGATTCCATAAACATGATCTTACAGTTTAGGAGGGGTTCATCATCAAACAATCAAGAACAGCAGTGTAATGACAGAACAAGCCAATACTGGTGCCAGACCATGGTTTTCTCCCCTTTGGGTTCCCCATGGTTCCATGTTTCACTTTACTTAAGCCCCAAGTTAATTGGACTTCTCGTGGAAGTTGGAGGTTCCCCTCAGATTAGATCCCCCATACTCCCTCCCTCTGGTCACCTTGATGTCCTTCCTATGAACTTCCCCCTCCCTGCCCCCTCCTACATCCCCCAGGAACCTAAGCACAGTTCCCCATGATCATGTAAGAATTCATGATGCTGAGGTAATTGTTAGCTTAGCCATCTAACGTACTGTTTCTGCTTATATTCTAGCATCCACAAATGAGAGAAAGCATTCAGCCCTTGAGTCTCTGAGTTTGGGATACTTCACTTAGCAAAATTTTTTCCATCTCCATCCATTTGACCAGCTCATAATCTTAAGATCTGTCAAAATTGTAGAGATGGCTGTTGATTTGGATGGAGTTCCTGCACTAGGCCCCAAAAGCTAAGCTATCTGATGTTCTGAGAAATTAGGAAGGGGTGGGGAGAGAGAGAAAGAATGAATAGACAAACTTCCAAACAGGCAGCTGACATAAGGAAGTCTCCTCCACTTTAACCTTCACAAGGAAAGTAACTTTGATGTAACCAATCCACTGTTCGTTTTTTGCCTTAGATAGCCTTTTCCCATCTATAAACACTGTGCCCACCTTGCACAGCAGAGCTCTCCAAACTTCTAGTTCTAAGGGCTGCCCAATTCACAAATCAGTCTTTCCTCAAATAAGCTTAAATTTACTTTTTCTACAGGTTTTTTTTTTCTTTTATCATCTCTAACTAGTAAGGAAAATAGAAAGTAAAATCAGGATTTTTCCCCGTAAGTGCTTTGCTTCGTTTGGATTCCCGCTGCCATGGAAACCTAAATTAAAGAGGAGTCTCTCAACCAGGGGTTAAATTTCCTGACCGCTCTATGGTCTGTGGGATAAGAACCTGGTTTTCCATTGTGCATTTTACCATTATCAAGGGTTTACCATGGGGCTTGGGACTACACTGCACACTTTCCAGGGATTACCTCATTTAATCCCTAGGAACACCTCCCCCACCCTTGAGCCTAAGTGTTCATACACAGCTCTCATTTGTAAAACAAGGCGAAGGGGCTTGATCAAAACCTAACCCCGGCTGCAGAGCGAGATCCGTAACCCAGATCTGCCTGAATCAAGCACAACTTCTTCAGGATCACAGTTTACTACATACAACAGCCCTGGCATTCTAAGAACAGAGTGAGGACGAAACAATTTCACACACAGTAGCTTTTGGACAGAGCAAATGTTTTCAATGCTTGCGTAACAGAACATTAACACTCAAAAGAGGTTTCTTTAATTCTACTGGGATAATTTGCATCCCATAAATTTCAGTAGTTGCTTCCATTTTCATAAATTTCTAAGCATCTCCTAATTTCCCTTATGGTTTCTTCTTTGACCCATTGGTTATTTAGTAGCATGTTGTTTAAATCCCACATATTTGTGAACTTGCCCCAGTTCCCTTCTGTTGTGGGTTTCAAACTGAATTCCATGTGGTCAGAGAAGGGTTCCATTAATCGTGGTTTTACCCTGGGTGCCTGCAGAAAGCAAGAACAACTCTGAGTGGAAATCTTAATTTAAATCTAGGAAGCAGGAGGAACACTGGTGTAAGACTGTGGTTTGCACTGTGCCTTGTTTCCAAGCTTCAACATGACTACAAAGTATCCTTATTTACCTCTTCCTCCAGCACTGTGGGAGAGGCCTCCTCAGGTCTTGGTGCCTATAAATCAGTTTAGATTCAGAGCACCATAGCCTAGCTATTAGTGCCAGGCCAGTCTCCAGCTTTTCCTTTCTTCTTATAAACAGGATTTCCATGTACATAATTATTCAGTAGTGTACACAGATGCTCAGATGGAGAAAAATTCTTCTTTGTACATAACTATTCTGTGCTCAATACAGGCATCTAGCATCCCTGACCTCCACTCATTTACTGAATGCCATTAGGTACCCAGCTCTGGGCTATGCACTGGAAACAAAGAGGTGATCAAGAAAGATTCCGTTATCATCTTTACAGACAACTGCAGGTACGTGACGGTTTAATTTCATGCGTCAACTTGGCTATTAGAGTATACCTTTATTTAATCAAACACTAATGCAGGCATTGCTGACGGAATCTTGTAGATATGCTTAACATCCAACCCTGGTGTTAACCAACCCATCCCTCCCCAAGTTACAGAAACACTCTCTGCAAGGGTGGCCCCCTCCCCAGGAGAATCACTGCTCTAGATAGTGTAAATTCTATTCCTGAATCAGGTTAAGGACGGAATACACAGGAGTACAGCAGCCTTTGCCCTCGCAGAACTATCTTATCAACCACGCTTTAATGGATTTACATCAAAATTTAAAAATAAAAAATAAAAGCGCTGTCCAGGTACAGGGAACACAGTGTGATTCTCTGCACAAAGCCCCAAGCAATAAGTACGTGGAACACATCGCGCCCTTCCCCTTCCCTTTTTGCCTAACAAAATCTCACTTTTATTCAAGGTGGCAATGTGCCTGTTTTCCCAGACTACTTTGCTCCTAGGTGATATCATTTTGGCCAAGGAGGTCAAAGGAGAAGCAAAGCCTATTGTGATTTAGGAAAGCTCGGTTGTCAGATGCAAACGCCCATCTTTTTTTCTTCCTTTAAAGGAGATGTGTCAACTTCAGCTGTGACAGTGATCTTGTGACCATGAGACAAGCATGGGGACAAAAGCCAGCTCTCTAAGGATGGTGGAGCATCAGGGTCCTTGATGGAACTGTTAAGTAGTTGCATAACCCCAGCTGAATTTAACCAGCGATTGCCAACTTCCAGACTTCCTTCGTGGGAAAAACACACAAACCTTTTTTTTTTTTTTTTTAACCACTAGTATTTGTACGATTTTCTGGTTTTTGCAGTTGAACTAAGTCCCAGTACAGCAAACTAGTTAGAGGAGAGCAACAGATGAAACAGCCAACAGAATAAACAAAAGGTTTATGGAAAACATTCACTACTACAAGCAAGTAAATTAAAAAATATCCAAATTACACCCAGGGAAGGGATCTGAATTATACCTTCCACTTTTCATAGCAGAAAGTCAACAGTTAATTTAGAGTTGATAGGCCACAAAACACTAACAAGAACAGTATTTAGTAACAAGGATGC
The DNA here is from genome assembly GCA_004027875.1 of Aplodontia rufa. Classification (NCBI taxonomy): domain Eukaryota; kingdom Metazoa; phylum Chordata; class Mammalia; order Rodentia; family Aplodontiidae; genus Aplodontia; species Aplodontia rufa. The sequence goes on along the minus strand of PVKS010011752.1, from coordinate 49,752 downwards.
AACTCTCTCAAAATTAAAAACAGAAGCAGTTGAAAATGTTCACTTCTCGGAAACAGAACCAACTGGGATGTTTTTCTCTGTGAGCCCTCTCTTACTACTTCATCTCCTCACCACGTTTTGGTGTCTTTTGTTTCTTTAATCATAGCAGGGGGGAAATTATACAGATGGCATTCTTTCCTGGCCTGGAATTATGACTTCTCAGGAAACGCTACTCTTCTTCCTTTAAGAATGACAATTTACAGGTTTTAAGGAGTATTTTCTACTTCTCACGTTAGAATCATTAACTGGGTTTTATTTTTAGATTTTAAAAAATGCGTTACATAAAATCTTAGAATGTATTTTTCAAAGCCAGGGAAAGACTCTGGTTTCACTTTCCCACCAGTGAATTTCCAAACAGCCTCAGGAGGCTCCTTGGAAATTAGTGAAGACTGAGCGGGTGATTTCATAACCTCCAATCCTGCTTTCACTAGAACTCCTCTGCTTTATTGATGCTAGGCTTTAATATAAGATTTAATTAGGAAAAAAGAATTCCACTAGTTTGGAAAGTATGAAAAATCACTGCACTATGGCAAAAACTGGTGGTACAGCTGAATTTAACCTGCAAACATTTAGTTTGGCTTCACAAGTGGGTCCCCCCACCTTTTAATTTATAAGCATTTAAAGATCAGATTTCATATAATATCCAGATTTTTTTTATTTCTCCTGAAAAACTGAAAGACCTAGCATCATTGGGACCACATCTGCAAGTGGCAGCAAATGGCTGGAAATCGGAAGGTTCCGGGCAATTTGGCTGGGATGTGGACTCTTGGTTTTCACCTGGTCAGCTTCGCCCATTCACAGTCTATCAGTTGGTGACCTTGCACTATGAGACAAGGAATCCAACTTCTTTCTTTGCAACAGGAAAAATCATGGAACAATGAAAAGATTGATTCCTGAGTTGGAACTTTAAAAGAAGTTTTAAGTTCATTTATCAGTTGTACAACTCCTTTAGTCTTAACAGGCTGTTATGTCATGGTATGCTTGTGATGTGATGCGAACCAATGGTCCAGAAAAGCAAATGACTTAATACACCAAGAGTTTACTTCTCCTGCAGTACGTCCAACTCAAGTACAGTTCTACAAGTCACTTAACTCCCCAACTGACCAAGGCTCTACCTTGAACACTACTGGGTGCCACAAGAGGATCAAAGACTGGAGAATCTCACATCAGAACTTTACCTTCTTCATCCCAATACACCACTAAACACTTTCACTGACATTTCACTGGCCAAAGATAACCACATACCCTCAACTAATTAAGGGTCCAAAAAATGTGGAACAAATGGAATACTTGGTATTTACTATCTCTACTACATGTAACCTTCTGAAAATTTAACTTCCTCAACAGTTATGCATCTGTAGCATGAAGTCACATAATACATATGGTCCTTCCTCCCTTTAGGTTAAGAGGAGAATCAAATGAGATAATATATAAAAGAACTTTAAGAAGTTCTAAATATACAGGTTTTAAAAGACCAAAGCGCCTACACTATGGTGTAGTAAAAGTGTTTTCACCTGTACTCACAAACACACATGCCCTTACCTATCTATTCATAGGCAACTCAAGGAACAGACACTCTAGGGGCTATAGAATTTGACGCTTTCACTTTGCACCATCAAATCAATGCACCCATATCCTAGGCTGACTGAGCAAAGACAAAACAAAGAAAGAAACAAAAACATAGTATCTTCAGTCTCAAGTGACTGGGTATATGTACCCTTCCTTTGAACCGGAGAGACCATGATGACTACCTTGTCCACGAGAGATAGCGGAGGAGATGTGATGTGAATTTAGTCATAAAAATGCCGTGTTTCTCCTGCTGTCTCGGGAAGCTGTTAGAACCCAGAGCCAGGTTGTGAAGAGGCCCACAGGAGGCCATAGAGAAACTATGAAGAGATAACAATCAGGTCTTCCAGTCAACATTCTAGCTAAGGCCCCTGATGACTGCCTGCATCTGAAGAAAGGAAAAGATATTTCGAGATCTTTCTTTTTATATTCTAAAGGTTTTCCTGCAATTTGTGCTTAAGTTGTTCAACAGCCAGAAAGTTGGTTTCATCATCTAAGGCATCATGTTTGTCATAAGGATTAAATGAGATCACACAACATCAAGTGCTTTGTAAACAACAAAGATTTATATGTACAAATATAAAGTTGTGCACCTTCCAAGCTATCACTCCAGTGAAGACATTTAATCAACTAAAGAAAACACCTTTAAAAATATTTCAACAATATACATCACAACAAAATCTGCTGATTAAGACTCCAACAAAGTTTACAGTACTTACAAAAGAATTACAGATGTCTACAATAGTTTGTAGATTAGTTTAGTTACATTTATTGCCTTGTTTTAAGAAATATCACTTATACAAACATATGATTACAATATCCCCATTATAGCAAGAAAAAAATAGATTCTATAAAATAAAATGTCTTTTAGGCATTTTTTATGCCAAGTATTTAAATGATTATTCTTACTATGACGTAAAAATAATACTCATTTAGTAAAAATAAGATTTTATTAGCCCAAAGACCACTGAAGAGTTTCCAGGAAGTCCCAAAGTAAAATCTGGCTACCCTTTCCATGAAATAAATAGAACAGCAGCAATTCCTGGGTATCCCTTAAACATAAACTAGAAAGATTCCATGTACATTAAATGGGCCTTAAGTAAATGATTTGCTGCAATATAAAAATAAAAAGAAAATTTTAGAAAACTAATTAACACTACTGGCCTAAATTCGATTTTTTACTTATGGGCATCTAAGGTAAGCAATTTCAACATGTTAAAAATTAACTCTTACACAAGCCAAGTGCCACTCTTAACATTTCTGAAAATAACCTACATAAATAGTATGTAAACACACAGATCTTTGATATAGACTGAGAACATCCTATGTTTCTATGGATCAAAAATGCAAACACCTCAGTAACATATAAATGAATACATTAATTTTGGATACTCTGATACATTACTATATGCATACATTTGTACACAATAAAACAAATTCTGATCATGTTTCTAGTGACACCATACTTCCCAGCCCCAATGAGTAGAGAAAGAAAAGAAAAACTTAGTATGAAAACTGTTTTCTTTGTTTAAATAGTTTTTGAGTGAAAAAAAGAAACAAACCCAACACTCCTCTTTGCAACTGAACTGAGCTCTAAACAGTTCATAATCCAGAATCTCTTCAGCTATTCCCCATTGTCACAGAATACATGCTTTCTCTCTATTCAAGAAGACTGATCCTCTCCAGTGTTCTGCAAAACAGAAAAAAAAACTCCTTAATATTCAGTTATTTTAATTCATATACCACAGATTTCAAATCACTAAATCTAGGAAAATACTGCATATTTATAATCTGAACCTGCTGCTCTGCTACATTATACTCAAAAGCCCATCATGTCAAAAGTGGATATGCTAGAAAGTAATTTTTTTTTTTTTAATATAAAGAACTGAACCTAGTAAATACCATCATCCACTTGGATGTCCATCTTTTCCCACTGAGCACATTGTCACCAGGCACCATGGAAGACTCTAACCGTATTCATGTTATATCAGGCTCTAGGTTCAATTTCACCTGTATTCAATATCTCTCCCACTTTCAACACTGAAAGTCTTAAGGGGGAGAAAAAACTAAAAGTACACACATGAAAATTACCCTAAGGTGGACCACAGTAAATACCTTTAATTGGGACCAAGTGAAAATCCTTCAAGATGGGAAGAACCACACCCTAACTAGAATATCCTTTTTCTCTACCTCTTTAAGAGCAACTGTATAGCAGAATGGAAAGAACAATGAATTTCTAGTGTGGATGGATGAGTTCAAGACCTAGCTTTATATTTTTAAGTAAAACAATCTCAAGTTTTAGTCATCCAAAGTGTAATCCCTGAACTAGAAACTTGTTAAAAATGTTCATTGTAAGGGCCTCCACCCCCAGGTCTACTGAATAAGAAACCTTAGGGGTACAGCCCAGCAATCTCCTACCCTCTAGGTGATTCTGATGCTTACTGGAATTTGAGAACCACGGTCCTATATACAATCCTTTACCAAACTGCTGCACTAAACAAATACAAGCTATTACTCGTAGAAAGGCCTAGTTGATATTCCCAAGAGATTTAATGAATAACTGTTTACCTATGACTACCACAGTGAACACCCCAATCTATACCTTCGTATTGGGGAATTGCCATGAAACCTTGTTATAGAGAGGATCATCACCCTCTCATATTTAAACTAAAAAATGGCTTTAAAAAACCTCAATGAAGGGCTGGAGAGATGGCTCAGCAGTTGCAGCACTTGCCCGGCATCTACAAGTACGCAAGTTCAAACCCCAGCACCACATACACAATGAAGTCTCAGAGCAATGAAAGCCACATGAAAAACTAAATAAAAACTGATTCTCTCTCTTTCCCTCACTGTTCCTCTCTCTTAAAAAAAAAAAAGGTGGCAGGGTTGGGGATTTAGCTCAGTGCCACAGCGCTTGCCTAGCACGCGCAAGGCCCCAAGTTCGGTCCTCAGTCCTGGGTGAAAAAAAAAAAAACTCAGTTAAGAAACATTTCATAGGGACTGGAGCACCCACGACACAACTAAGTGACAGAGCAACGAAAGCCATGTGAAAAACTCAATAAAAATTAATTCTCTCTGCCTCTCTCTCAACTCTCACTGTCCTCTGTTTAAAAAAAAAAAAAAAAAAAGAAGAAAAGAAAGAAGCATTTCATAAAAACTAAACTCCACAAAAGTTAAAAATCATTACATTAGTCACTGGGTATAACCAGAAAATACTTACTTGTCTTAAAAACTGCTTTCCAAGATACGAGGTAGCCATGCTGGTTAAATTCCTCCTGCTGCCCACCTTGCATCTGATGTAACCATACAGGTTGGCACCTTGTAGCACCACACCCATGATAACCACAGCCTGGGACCAAGAGAAAAATAATGCAATGTTTACTGGCCTAAAATTGACCTTTTTCTAAGTCATAAATGAGACAAAGCAGACTTATGGTGACAAAGGAAAAGAAAAAGTAAGCAGGGGCTGTGTCATCAACCACAATCTGATATATGTTCTATACAAGGCACTGGGTAGTTCACCCATATTTACTGAGCACAACTGCTATATGCAGGCTCTATGTCAGCCTCGAGGAATGCAGTGGAAGGGAATCTTCTCTCTCTCTCTATGGGTCCAAAGTAAAGATATAAGGTAAAGTAAGCGACACTCACAAAAGACTAAAAAGTAAATTCTTCCTTTAAGAAGCAAAAAAGAACAGTCAAGAGGTATTCTACATCGGGCTGGAGCGGTGGTGGCTCAGCGGTTTTGGCGCTTGCCTGGCAAGCATGAGGACCCGGGTTCAAACCCCAGCACCACGTACACAACTGAGTGTTGGAGCAACTAACGCCATGTGAAAAACTAAATAAAGTTGTTCTTCTCAAAAAAAAAAAATTTTTTTCAATAAAATTTGGAACATGAATTATAAAAAAAAAACAAAGAGGTATTCGACAAGTTCAATAAATTGACCACAGGCAGAGATGGAATCTGCACTCCCTGCTAATACACGTGACTGGCTCCTGGGCAAGCTGACTCTGCCCCAAGGCAGCAATCAACTGGGGTTTGCCTTCTGTGCAGAGGAAGATGAGCACCAAGAAGTGGATTTTTGAAAAGCTGCTTATTCCTTGTGACTGCAGGAATCCAACAGAAACTAACATCACTGAGAGTTGAGAATAAGAAATTCACACCCACTCTTTAAAATATTATGTGAGAAAAATTAATTAGGACAATGTGAGGAGGTCCCAAAGTTAAATATTCTAGAAGTTTCTCTATAAAGAGCCAGATAATAAATATTTTATGCTTCAGGGACCATATACAGTCTCTGTTGCCACTACTCAATTCTGCCATTCTAGCCCCAAAGCAGCCAGAGTCAACACGTAAACAAATGGGTAAGGCTGCGTTCCAATAAAACAGGCTGTTCACAAAAACAGGTGTTGGGTTGGATTTGCCCCACAGGCCATAGTTTTCTAACCGCCTTCTACAATAAAGAGTTCACCAACACTTTTACTATTAAATGTATTATTCAGGAAATGTTTACATCTGTGAAAGGCAAAGAAGCTAAACAAAATCTGTTTCCAAATCCAAACATTTTTCTTTTTGAGATGGGGTCTTGTTAAGTTGTCCAGTTATCCAGGCTGGCCTCAAACTTGCAATCTTCCTACCTCACTCCCTCCAAGTAGCATGCCCTACCATGCCTGGCTGCAGAATTATTCGCTTTAACCCTTAACAAACAGTATAGCTGATTTTTGGTGGTACTAGAGATCAAACCTGGGATCTTGGATGTGCTAGGCCTAAGTCAAACGATTTAAATGTTTAAAAACCTAGTTCAAATTCCAGTAAAAGAGGTAGAGTTGGTACTTTCTGTTCTGAACTTATGTTTCATGGAAATAAGTATTATAAAAAGTTGCTTACTCAAGTAAATATAAAACTATTTTTTAAAAGCTAAATCTAATTTAACTTTCCATGTTTCTCAAACTGGAGCACTTCTGGTTACATATGTACCAACAGGCCAAGGACCACCTGAACTCAGACTGAACCAAGTTTATTCAATGGCAACATATTTTAAAATGTTAAGTGTTGCAGACTTCTGGTTTAAGACGTAATGAAATCAGACATGAAGATTTTCCTTCTCGTAAGATAAAGACAGTAAACAGGTTTAAATTTTTAAAAAGACAGGGTGTGGGGTTGGGGAGGGGGCAAATAAGACAGTTCCAGTACCAATAAACACACACACACAAGGACTGGTGATCAAAGTTTGGTGCAGCTCTGCACAAAAGCTCCAAGGGAATATCACACTAATAATTACCACTCTCAACAATACAGAGAGAAGCAGAAGGCCGGAGAACATAGATGCCCTAAGAAAAAATGCAGAAATAGACATGTGTGCAGAAACTCCTGACAAACAAGGAGGAAAAGACCTGCAGCTGGTACCTTCCTAGGAGAAAGCAGCAGGAGAGGAAGCACAGGAGGACCAACAATCACTGACCATTTTAAGAATAACAAGAAAGATGGAAAAACTGATGCAGAAGCCCCCTCCTGTCTTATGCTGTGGTCTTACCATCAGATCAAACCATATTTCACATCACCTTTTCCTGTTGTTTTAGAGATGTAGAAGCACTGATAGGCGAGACCAGGCCAATTCTCCTGGGTGGTGCTAAACTGCAGAATCTCACAAAAGATCTTTAAAGCAGTAGTGCAGAACCAGAGTAGGGTCCAAAAAAACTCCACTCCATAAGAGAAGGCAAAACCCAAGCAAGACAGCCAGAGCCTGTGAGGGCAATCCTCCTTAGGCCCCTATCTTCAGGCCACTAAATGGAGCATTCAAACTCTAGCTCACAGCAGCAGCGACAATTTCAGACAACATGGGAAGGTGATTGCGCAAAATCACGCACACTAGAGCAGCAGAAAGGGAAGATCTGGACACAGCTTCCACTATAACATCAGCAAAACGAATATGGGGAAAGCAAATGGCATCTCTGCAAAACTACAGCAAAAAGACAATAAAAAAGAACACACCATGCAAAAGACAGACAATCGATTCTGAAAGAAGTGTAAGCAACAAAATAGAAGCATTCTTGGGAACACTTCATCTATAGAAGAACCTACACATAAGAAATCAAAGAACTGGAAGGTAAGCTAAGGAAACAGGAGGTGGAAAGGTGCAGGCAGAGCTAAAGAAATACAGAGACACCTTCCCTGATCCCTAAGCTAATGTAGCCACTATCATACCTGAGGCTCATCTTGCTTCTCTGCCCTTATCTGCCCTTCCTTTTCTTTCTTTCTCTCTCTCTCTCTCCCTCTCTCTTTCTCTGTTACTGTGACAGAAAACTGATTGGCCTCAGATTTCTCTAAAACATTCAAGAATTTGTGGAATAACCCAACCAACTCATCTTTAAGAATAACCCAATATGCTCATTATTCTTCAATATGAAAGGATCAAAGAAAAAGTACACCTATATATTCTCTTCAAAACTATCAGCCAATCATGGACTATAGCTAACCAAGCAGAGAAAGGAGAGGCTAGAATTAAAGAACTAGTGGTAGACACTGAATCAATGTACTTTTATTTTATTTTTTTAAGAGAGAAGGACAGTGAGAGAGAGAATTAATTTTTTTTATTAAGTTTTTCACACAGCTTTCATTGCTCTGACACTTGGTTGTGTACATGGGTGCTGGGTTTGAACCCATGTACTTGTGCATGCTGGGCCAGCACCGTAACCATTGAGCCACTGCTCCAGCCCCTGAATCAATGTATTTTAAAAATTAGATCAAAGACTGAACAACCAGTAATAAATATTATTTCAAATGGCACTTGCTCTAAACCTGGACAACACAAAAATAACACTGGAACAAAAAATAGAGGAAGAAACAGGAAGGAATAATAGGAGTGCTTAATTTTGGTCCCTTTCTAAACAGTTTATTAGTCAATAAAAAGATTTTAGTTATGTTACTTAATATTATAAAAATAACCACTTGAAGAACGAAAGTAAAACTGTAATAGACAAAAATCCAAAAATGAAATAAATCAGTGTCAATGTTTCCATATTTCACAGAAAACTCATAAATATTGGAAATTCACAAATATTGAATAAATTTCCTAATTCGTCAAAAATGGTTATGATATAACTATGTTTAGTAGTAATAACAACTACTAGAATAACAGAAAATAAACAATAAGCTTCCAAATCCTAAGAAAGTATGAATATACATGCACAAAGAAAAAGTGAAATTATATATAGCAAAACAGACAGGAAATACTAAAAATTGTATAAAAAAACATAATTCAGGCCAAAATATATCTGCCATTAATAAATGTTAAATGAAACAAACTCAACTGTGGTAAGAACAATACTCAGGTTAGGTCAAGTGACAGAATGTATCTTCCAAAGACTGCAGCAACAGTATTTCCTATTCTACATATTCTTCTAGAACCTTCTTAGTCTCCAACAAGAGGTAAAGTCTAATTTATATTCCCTTGAATGTGAGTGGGTGACAAAGGTGATGCTGTGATCTAGGCTGAAAAAAGCAATTTAGCTTGCAAAGTGGACCTTGCCAAGTGGAATCCTGACCCTCAGTGTAAGCAGTCCTAATGTGGCCATCATTCTGTGAGGAAGCCCAAACTAAGCCACGGGGAGGGTCATGGGAAGAGGCTACCAGCCCTCGAAAACAGGAGATGTCTCACAGCCCTTGCCTACTTCCACCACTGCCAGAACTGCAACTGAGACCCCAAGCCATCCACAATCTCCAGAAGAGCCCTTCCTGAGGTCCTCACCCATAGAGCTATGATATAAAATGATTGTTGTTTTGCATCACAAAGTTCCTGGGTAATGTAATATGCAACAATAGGTTACCAGAATAAGTTGCCAACCAACATTAAAAAAAAAAAAAAAACACTCTATGACAGGCACTAATATCCTAGAAAATTGGTGAAATGGTGTCACAGGATCTGCTCTCCAATACATAAGAGAAAAGCAGTTAGAACTTTGAAACTACAAGACAAAGCTGCCTATTCAAGACAGGTCTGTAATGTTAAGGGCATAGGTGATTACTAATTATGACTAGCCATCAGACAATGGATTATTCAAAAGTTCTATACAGACACTCACCAACCACTTCACTCTGAAGGAGAAGAGAGCACTAAATGCAAATATCACCCACAGGACTGGACAGGCAATCAATCCTAACCAAAAGATTCTTGATTCAGCCTCTGAAACAGTTTTATTCTCCTGAGGAGTTGCCTAAAATAAATAAATAAATAAATAAATAAATAATCACTCTTCTGAGATTTATTAGTATAAATTTTAACATTAAAAAAAATTCTAACCAAAAAATTAATGCAGACCACCCAAGTCCCAAATTTGAACCAAGAAACCAGTTAATGGTTCTACCACTACTGCAATTTTAAGAAATGATTTTAGTATGCTTGTTCCAACTCAAGAATTTTGCATGTTCAGGGCAGAATGAACAGTTCATCATGACCCAAAATAGTAAAGAGCTGTCTTTGGTAGGCTTCCACTCAACTCTTCTGCACTTGTACTATTTATTCATAAGGAAGATCCGAATGGTACCTTTTTTAAGGAAATCAAGTTTACAATCACCCTAGAGACTTAAGAAGTCAAATCAGAGTCCAGAGGAAAAAAATGGAAACAAGGAATTCTGAACAATGACCAAAATGTCTCAGCAAAAGTTAGGGATTTATAAAGGCAGCAGGTTTTTTTCCAAGGTAGATTTTATAATGCTAAGGAATACGGGCTCACTGAGCATAATGGCACTCTCTGATATGTATCATTTGTCAAGGCCCTTCCAAGCAGAAGGCAAGACATGTAACTGGTATTGTCTTCAAGAATCTTGTCCTCTGTCTGCCTCCCAAACTGATTTCTACAGGGGAACAGAATGTTCACTACAGTAACAGGGTAATCCAAACCAGACAAGGGTCCCCCAGGGCTCCTAAGGGCAGAAGGGGAACAAAAGACACATCAACTCAGATATTCTATCCAGCTACAATGCTTTTTTCTGCCCACAGGTGGAAGATACCTGTGGGAACAATGACAGAATAAGACTGGAAGCAGTTATCTGCTATACATAAAAGGATGAAGATACTAGCTAGGCAACCAATCTGTGGGCCATCAGAAAGAGAAGGTTTAGTACTGACATGGCAGGTGATGTGGGATAGACTTTTAACTTTAAATAGTCCTTAAATGTTCAAACCTACATAGAATTTATCAGATGGCACTATCAACAACAACAAAAGGCAGTTTACCTTCCTGGACTCAAACACCCAATGACTCTTTCCATCCTCATCAATATGATTCCACCACCGAAGGCCAACCATTAGTCTACCTGTGACATTCTAGGAAAGATTAATGTAAACACATATTATCATTATTTAAAGCATTACAAAATCATATTTTACTGCAACATTTCACAAACAAATCTTAACACACTCCATATGTAAGCCATACATTTCATATTAGCTTCATAACAGCCAGTTAACAAAAGCCACTACATATCAGTCCCAGTTAAAAAAAAAAAAAAAAAATGGCATACCCAACAAGGGTACAGGGTAAGCAGAAACACATCCATAAATATCACCCTCTCGTTTTCCTCAAGAACATTTCTCTTTTCTCCAGTTTCTTAACATGTTCCCTTGCTCTTTGGTTAATGGGACTACCTTTTCCCCTATATACTAACTATAGCTACATGTATTTTAAAACTGGACATCCCTGGGGCTGGAGCGGTTACAGCGCATGCCTGGCATACGCAAGAATCACAGTTCAAATCCCAGCACCGCATATGCAATTAAGTGTCAGAGCAATGAAAGCTACATGAAAAACTAAATAAAATTGATTCTCTTTTTCTCTCTCTCTCTCACTGTCCCTCTCTTAAAAACAAAACCTGGACATCCCTAAAAATGGTTATAGGCACTGGTTCAGTCCCTCAAATGTATCAAGTTCTCTTCCTGCTTATTAATGTAACAAATTACTTTGATAGCTTTCCTAATGTTAATTTATTCAACAAACCTTGACTGAGCACCTAGAAGGTGCTATAACAGGCACCTCCCCTATCCCCATGGAGTTTCAAGTATTGTGGGAAAGAGAAGGCAACCAACACATGAACTGTACCAATAACAACTGCGGTAAGAACTGTTGAGGGAAGCATGAAATACTTTTGAGTATAACAGGGAAATCTGACTAAATCTGGATATTAGAGAATGATTTCCTAAGGAATACGTTAAATATCAGGGGATATTTAATTGGTGGTGTTCACCAATAAGATTCAGGTTTTCTGTGAACTTGAATGTGGAAAAATAAAATTCTTCATTTTCATTAACCTCTGACTGAAATTTAACATATCTTTAATTTATGAGTATAGACCAAAAACCATGAATGCAAGTAGAATTAACAAAACCTATAACTCTGCCGCAATAAAAACCAGATATTTTTGATTTTGTACTACATTTGTTAGACTTCTCAAAGCAAAGTTTATGCTCATCACTGCCTTCAGTGATGACATGTGCCAAGAGATCTTACTATTAATGTGATCATAAAGTGCACATTTCTAAATCAGAAATTTCAGTGTTAGAGTGGTGCTCAACGGTTACACTTGCCTGGCATGGGTAAGGACACAGGTTTGAATCCCAGCACCATGTACATAACAAAGTAAGTGATGGAGAAATAAAAACCACATGAAAGACTAAATAAAATCGATTCTCTCTTTCTCTGTCCCTCGCTCTCAAAAAACTAAACAAATCAGAAATTTCTGCAGATGCTCAAGTCCCTCATGTTAAATTGCACGATATTTGTATAGAACCTATTCAAATATTCCCATATACTTTAAATCAGCTCACACAAGGTAAATGCTATGTAAACAGTTGCTATGCTGTAGTATTTATGGAATATGACAAGAAAAAAGTCTACTTATTCAGTACAGATATCATTACTTTTCCCGAATATTTCTGATCCACATTTAGTTGAATGCATGTGGAACCCATGGATATAGAGGGCTGACTGTATTTCAATATAGGTGACTTCTTTTGTAATCTTAGGTATTTTATGTATTTTAAAATATTATTAATAGCTTCACGAGACTATGAAAAGCATCCTAGCACAAAGAAAAATAAAAATTCCTGTATTAAAGTGATGTGAGAGCAAAACAAGCATTTCAGATAGAGCAGTAGGGACAGAAGCCCTAAAGGGGAAAAGTAAAATTTACATATTAAAACTTGGTGACTATGGGGCTGGAGTGGTAGTTCCACAGTTACAGTACTTGCCCCGCATGCATGAGTACTCAGATTCAAACCCCAGCACCTACATACACAACTAAGTGTTCGAGCAACAAAAGCCATGTGAAAAATTTAATAGAAATTGATATTCTCTCTTTCACTATCTTCAAAAAAAACCAACCAACCAAAAAATTTGGTGACTAACTGAACATTCAGTTGGAAGTTACCCATATTCCTCCATGCTCCATTTTCTAATTCTTTACTTTCATTTTTTTATCTTCATTAATTCGTTTTTCAAGATTTCTCTCAGGCTTGTTTTTATTTTTGAAACTTGCAGACCTAAAGAGTCAATTGTTTCATTCTTCTCTAATAACACAAGCCTTCACTCTATTGGCTTTCCTCTACATTCAGTTTCAGATACATTCTAAGAGTCCGATTGTAGATGATCATTAGAAGATGAAAATAATCTGTAATTACAGTTTGTTTCCTTTTTAAACCAAGATATTAGCATGTTGACTTTTTAAAAGAAACTCCAATTTTGTGTGATCTTTAAAAAAAAAAAAAATTCTAGCTGTGCTTTGCTGGACCAGAACACACAGGAGCTTTAGACAATTTACCTGAATTTTCCTCATAGCGATGTTTAACCAACTTTTGAAAATGTTCCACAGGCACTAACAAAAAGTTATTATCTCTGTATATGCAAAGTTATTCTCTCTGTATACACTGCTATCAAACTGACTTTTCTAATTATCATTCAAATCCTTTAGGCTTTATTTTTTGTCACTTGTTCTGTGAAAGACTGGTTTGTTGAGACTCCTACAATGTTTATTTCATGTTCACCTCGTGTTTTAGCCTTATAGTTTGATATAATTTTGTTCTGTGGATGACCTTCATTACGATTCATAAAATGAATTTTTTCGTTCCATTTAGTACTTTCTTAACATTATTTCTATTTTATTTACATAATGCCAACATTTCATTTTGTTTTAATTAGTCCAAAGTTATTTTTGCCTTCTTTTACTTTCTCTTATGTCACTATTTTAGTTAGATAGTTCTTTTGGGTTAGATTTTCATTTTTTTTATTTTTTTTATTTTTGAACAACCATACAAATTTTTAACAAAATAATATAAAATGTGTATAGTTTCTGGATACTAGATTTACCCCCAGGAATGCCCCCCCCAATTTCCCACCCATATCTCTCCCTTCCCTTACCCACAATATCTCTAAAAAAGTATTAGGTTGTATAACATTACATCTTATCTGGATTTAACACATGATAATAGGCCACCTTTCTGAATGGTAGATTTTCATTTTTGACCCAATCTTAAAATGCTTTTCTTTATAAGGGGAGTTAAATCAAATTATAATTACTATTATAAATTACCTTGCACATGGGCTTTGTGGCATTTGTTTCCTTGACACTTACTTTGCTTTCCTTCTTTTATTATATGAACCGTTTAAGTTGCTCCTATCTTCTTCAGCATTAAAGAAGTTACAACTTGTTTTAAATTTTATTAATAGTTGCCATTAAAATTTTAAAACCACTATTTAATCTTTTTTATACTCTATTTGTTAGAACAATGACACAAAAATCCCATATAAGCTACAACATTTAAAAATACTTTTGAGGGCTGGAGCAGTAGCTCAGATTACGGTGCTTACCTGGCTTGCACAAGTACATGAGTTCAAACCCCAGCACCACATACACAATGAAGTATCAGAGCAACGAAAGCCACATGTAAAACTAAATAAAATTGATTCCCTCTTTCTCTTTCTCTCACTGTCCCTTTTTCTTTAAAAAAAAAAAAAATACTTTTGAAACTATTATCCCCTCTCTACCTCTTCTTGGTTTTCATCAATACCATACAGGGGTTTAAATAAAGACTGCTTTTTAAAATACATTGAGACTTATAACAATTACTTCAGATTAGAAATGGTCAGTAGGTAAAAGTATATTCCAAAAAACTTTCTGAAATTTCAAACACTTCTGGTCCTAAGCTCTTTGGATAAGGGATACTGACCGTGTAACAGCTTGGAAATTATCAAGAACTGACAGAACACCATGTTATATTTGGCTGAACAGAAATGGCATGAACAAAAGAAACATTCATCAAAACAAATTTGTGACCTGGATACAGAAAATACTTTAGAACATAAAGCAACAAGAATTCAAAGAGGAAAAAAAAATGTCAAAGGCGAGTATACACACACACACACAAGAGCCGAAAGAAACAAGACCTTTTAAATCTTCCTTCTTAGAATTACGTGGCCTATGGAAACTGAGTCAAACACTTCTGATATTGGTTAAGAAATTAAAGATCTAAAAATTGGTCAGATTGGTAGATACAGACAGATCTGTAGCATCTTACTGGTCTTTGCACGTCTCTGAAATTCCTAAATTAATCTTAACCTTTTTTTGCCTAGGATTTTTCTCCCTCCATAATTTTACTGTGAAAATTTTCAAATACACAGGAAAGTTAAATTTTATAGTGAAGACCCAAGTACCTACCATTTTGTCTATGCTTAATATTTTATAATTTATTACATACTCATCTGTGTTATCCACCATCCATCTCTCTCTCTACCCATCATCATTGCCTTTGACTTTGAGACCACTTCTTACACTTCTTTCCATCTCCTACAGCAGGGTTACTTAACCTTGGCACAACTGACACTTTTGAGTAGACAACTCTTTGCTGATGGGGGGGGGGGTGGTATCCTGTGCACCTTAAGATTCAGCAGCATATCTGGCCTCCACCCACCAGATGCCAATATTATACTCCTCCTTCCCAGCTGCAACAAGCAAAAATGTTTCAGTCACTGGCCCCTTGGAGGGCCAAACCTGCCTCTGGTTGAAAAATAACTACCCTAGAGCACTCATAGGCATCTTTGCAAAAAATGTGTACTTCTTAAGTATCTGTATACCAACTATACTGGGGTTTTATATAGAAATTATTTACACCACACCTGCAAACTACCCTGAAGCAAAACCAGTGGTATGGATTAGAAACAATATGTAGGGTTACGGTTGCTAGTACCTTTTGTTTACTTAACTTCATAGTTGATGATGGCTGACAACCCAATAGTATAATAATCTACATGTGATCAGATATATCTAGCACTTTAACACAGAAGGTCTGAAGCAATAAAGATAAACACCAATCCAAAATGCTCATTCTCACATTATTCAAACTCATATTAAATACGATTTTAAAATAAAAATCAAACCTACCTTTACTGCCCAAAAGTCACATGACAACAACAAGATAATTGTCACCATACAGGCAATAAAGCTGCTGCTGAGCAATTCACAGAGAAGATAGACTATAATGGCACTGACTCGGAAGAACAAATGGAAAAATGATGCCACTGGATGTCTGTAAAAAACATAAGAAATGCAATTAAAATTTACCGTAAGTACTCACAGATGTAGATGAAAAATGGTTTAGCCATGGCATAGCCATGAAGAGTTCCCTCAAAATCAGAGATGACTTGAAGAAGCAGCAAATCACCCATCTCTTCTAAGTCCCACTATTTGACCAGGCCTATTGTCACAGAAAATGTACTATATAAACATGACTGATACCTCTATGAACATAAATTTTTTTAATGAATTTTTTTATTGGTTCAACATAGTCTTACGTATTGAGGGAACTGCTATTACATATTCATGCACACACAGATAGTGACAAAGTAAGTTAAGGCCCACTGTGGTCCAGGACGTCCCCCTCTTCATCCACTCCCTGATATCGTGTCTCCTCTGTTAATACGCCCATGCTATAGACAGAAATGAGCATATACATGTATAATTTTTGAAATTTCTGGGTTTATGCCTGCCTGAGTATAGTTTGGCTTCTCAGGGGAGTTGAATGTATCCAGCTACATTGATAAACCCTATTTTCACTGCCTCCCTCCCTCCCCTCCCTTCCTCCCCCACCTTCATAGCTGTGGTTTCCTCAGCTTATGTGAAATTTCAGCTTTGGTGGGTTTATTAATTAAACTTCGTTAACTTTCATCTTATCTTAGGTTTTACTCTACCTTCCACATGAGAGAAAACATTTGGCCCTTAGGTCTCCGTGTACGGCATATTTTACTCAGCATGCTTTTTTCCATCTCCATCCATTTAGCTGAAAAAGCCATGATATCGTTCTTTCTAAAAGCAGAGTAGAACTCATATATATAGATATAGATATAGACGTAGACATATGTCACAGTTTTTGGCTCCATTCATCCAGTGAGGGGCATCGGGGTTGATTCCATAATTTAGCTATTGTAAACTGAGCTGCTATGAACACTGATGCAGCTGTGTCTCTGTAGTGTGCCGATTCTAGCTCTTCTGGGAAAATACCCAGGAGTGGGACAGCTGGGTTGTATGCTGGTTCCATCCCTAGTTTTTTGAAAAGTCTCCACACTGCTTTCCAGAGTGGTTGTACAAGTTTGCAGTCCCACAAACAGTGTATGAACATAAATCTTTATAAAACATATAACAAGAAGCTTTACCTAGCCTGGATTACAAAATCAAGCCAAAAGAATTCAAGTATAGTGTTTTTGATTTTTAACAGCTTTTATTGAGATATGATTCAAAGACAATTCACATACTTAAAGAGTACAATTTAATGGATTTTAACGTAGTCACAGAGGTATGCAATCATTATCACAATCAGCTTTACAAGTTTTCATTACTCCAAAAAGAAACTCTGATAATCACTCATTTACCTCTAACCCTCTCAGTCCTGAAAAACCAATAAACTAACTTCTGCCTCTACAGATTTGTATATACTAGACACTTCATATAAACAAAACCATATGACATTTGATCTGGTATGTTTCACTCAGCATTACGTTTTCAAGGTTTGAGTAAAACTTTATCACATTAAATGAATTTCTTTAGAGAGAACGAAAGTATTATGTTCTCAAGGTTTGGGTAGAATTTATCTCAAGTGAATTTCTTTAGAGAGAACTAAATTCAGAATTCAAATATGTGTATTATTATAAAAGACATAATTCTGAAATCTGTATAAAAATCAAAATGCAATTTATCTATAGAAGTTACATTTTAAAATGGTGCAGTTTTTTTAAATTTTATTGAGGAGTTGTGTTGTTGTACAATCATAAATGCATGTATGGTACCAGTATATGCCCCTAATCCTAATCTAGAATCACCCCCACACATCACCCACACACCCCAGTCTCTTGATTCTTCTATATGTCCCCCCATAACAGCTATAGATGTCATATATATGTACATGTATACATGTGTATATGATTGTGCATTTTCCACAATTAAATGATTACATAAGTATTATTTGGCTTCTCAGGGGAGTAAGGATTAAGCTACATTGTTGATTTCCCCCCTAGATCCCTATCATTCCTCCCCCTTCCCTCCCTTCCTTCTCTTCCCTCTCCCCCAGCTCCATCCCACATCTATGGTTCTCAAAGATTTCACATTACTTTGACTTTGATGTGTCTAGTATATGAGTTTGAACTTTCACAGCCAAACCTGGGTTTTTCGCTAGCCTCCACAAATGAGGGAAAACATTTGACCCTTGAGTGTCTGGGTTTGGCTAATTTCACTCAGTATAATTTCTTCCATTCCCATCAAAATGGTACATTCTTGGAAATCAGCCAGCATAGAATTTAAAACTGACCAATGTTTACTGGGAAATGTGATTGATCAAATTATGATATATTTTTTTTTCACACAAAGAATTCCACCACTATGTACAATTATAACGCACCAATAAAAAGAAAGAACACCAGTGTTCAAAAAACTGCACTTGCTGTTTTAAAAACTCAGTATGGAGGAACATTCCATATGCCAATTATTCCCAAGAAAATCTGAAGTTACCTTTCTCTCATACTAAAACTAGCAACATAGAATTCACAAGCACATTGCAACCACAACTTTAAATCCCTTAGCTGGAACCAACATATGGACACAACAGCACTGGACACCAGTAAAACACATCCAACTAATCCTCGTACCTGATTTTGGATTTTCTTGGTCTACTAGTCGTCTCTTCTTCTGCATCAAACAATGAAACATCTTCAGTATCATCATTGCTGTCCTGGGAGGAACATTAAATATCCATGAGGCAAAATGAAAATTCAGTACTTACATGTTTACTGCATGCATGGCTGAACATTTGTCAAAATGGAAGATAAAGTTACAACATGGTCATAGCATCGAATATTCACAACCTAAGAGACACCTGCAGATCCTCTACTACCCTCACTCCAAACATCTAACAAACACCCCATATGTTAATCCAACAATCAGCTGTCCCATCTCAGCACCTGGGCTGCTGAGCTTCTGAGAAAACACAGGAGTGCAGAAGATACTCTTGCAAACTTACAACTACTCTTAGCTCTCTCAAAGTGTCTGAAGTTACTGGGAATAAAGTCAATGTTTATGGCTCCTTTACAAAGCCATCTGACTGCATCCTTATTTCCATGACTCCTCACAATGCTTTCTATTACCTGATAATTAATGACTAAAACCACTATTTGTGCTTATAATCCCTTCTTTGCACACCTTCTTAGGGGCCTTTCATCATTTCTCCCTTTTTTTATACTTTCTTGTGTCTTCACATATTTGTATGGGGTCTTTCTTATCATAAAATAAAACTTCAATTGCCACTAATATTTGAAAAACCCTCATCCTAATCCCCGCTTCTACCTTCTACCTTTCCACAGCACTCCTTTCTTCATAGGTTTAGGATTTTAAAGAGTGGCTCACACCTCAACCTGTTTCTGCTCCTGTTAAGCCTTGACTCCAACAACGCTGCTCACTGTGCCTCCTCAGTGCCACTCACCAGCCTCCCTGCCTTTAACCCTGGTCTCACTCCCACTACTCCAGCCTCTTCTCCACGCAACCCACATATCCCACTATGGAAATCACAGGACGTCACACTACTCAAGCTGTCCAACTGTGCTCCAACATGCACAGGATACAATAACACCTTCAGCCCCTGGAGTGGTGGCTCAGTGGTTATGGCGCTTGCCTGGCATGCGCACGGACACAGTTTCGAACCCCAGCACCGTGTATACAACGAAGTGTCAGAGCAACAAGGGCTACATGAAAAACTAAATAAAACTGATTCTTTCTCACTGTCCCTCTCTTTAAAAAAAAAAAAAATCTTCACATAAAGTACAGATCACATGATCTCCTACTTATCTCCTGACACTCACAAACTAGGCATTGCAGCAACACTTTTACTATATGATCTCTCCCACCTTTCATTCACATTTTCATTTTCTCTACTAGGAAAGCTCTTCCCTTTCCCAGCTCCTACCTTGAAATTGCTAATTCTGCATTCTTGCAGTTACATTTACTACGATAAGAAAAAAAAACATAGGTGTTAACAGATTTTGAGGTAAAATTAAAAGTTCAATTTTGAGCACATTAAGATACTACTATAAAAACTACAAAAAATAAAAATTTGAGAGGGATAACCCACAGGGTTGTGAGCAATGGACTGACATATTCTGACTCACAAGAAAATTCTGGTTACTGTATTAAGAATCTGGAGAGTAAACAGTATAGGGAGAGAAGCAAAAGCATAAACCTAGGAACTGATTAGGACTCGAATCTAATACTGGAGCCAAGAAGTAAGTAACTGGCCAAGGGTAAATGCAGTGGAGATGGTGAACAGTGGACAGATTTTATATACATTTTAACGAACTGACAGGATTAGCCAATGAGCTAAATGTAGATTTAAAAGCAGAGATGTCAAGGAAAACTCCAAGTTTTGTCCTAAGTAGCTAAAAGGACAAACATGCCAAAAACAGCCTCTGGGCACTCCAATATTTAGAATAAAAATGGTGAAAAGTAAAACAGTGGAGACTGAGAAAGAAGTTCTAAAAAGAGTGGTAAGTGACCCAAGAGAAAAATAGTGTCCTGGAAGACCCAGGAAATGTTTCTCGGAAGAGAATCCAATCAATTTTGTCAAATGCTGCTCACAAGATGAAGGCCAAGAAGTGGAACAGGTGACCTAATAAGACTAATTTCAGAATAGAATTGGAAGGCACAGAAAAGTTAACTGGAACTGATACAAGAGAGAACAGAATTAAAAGACAAAAATGAACAAATCTGGGCTGGAGCGGTGGCTTGGAGGTTCCAGCACTTGCTCGGCACGTGCGAGTACACAACTAAGTGTCAGAGAAACGAGGGCCATGTGAAAAATACTCAATAAAAATTGATTCTCTCTCTCTCTTTAAAAAAAAAAAAAAAAAATATATATATATATATATAAACAAATCTTTCAAGAATAGGTTGACAGGCATTGAGAGGCTATATGGGGTCCTGTTTTTATTTTTTAAGACTGGAGAAATTAAGGCATGTTTATATGCAAATGTGCACAAGCTTATCAAATTGGGGGCAGAAAGGGGCAGGCAGTACAAGATAAAGAATTGCTGTGTTTTCCAGTGGACAGGAGGGTATCAAAGTCAGTGCACAACTAGAGGGGATAACCAGAAAATGGAGCACAGTCCAATTATAATGAAAGAATATATGGGCAATTATGGGCAACAATGCAAATAGGTAGGTAGGTGGTACGAAAATTCTCTTATGAATTCATCAGCTAGGAAAAGATATGGGAAGAAATATTGACAGATTGAGAAAAGTTTTAATAACACAGGCTGGGAAAGAACTGGGATGGGGGGTATGGAAATGCACAGATGACTGCCCCACAGCACAAAGCCTTACTTGAGATTCATGGTCACAGGGCTGGGATGTAGCTCAGTGGCAAAGCGCTTGCACAGCATTCGCAACGTCCTGGGTTCGACCCCCAGTTCCAAAAAAACAAATAATAAACCCCAGGCAAAAAAAAAAAAAAAAAAAAAAAGAGAGAGAGAGAGATTCATGGTCACAAACGTATAAAGTAGGGCTAGTGACATGGTTGTGACTGTTTCCTCAACTTCATTCAGCCTGGGTACACATTTACAGAACTGAATTTAAACCACCACCGGATTTCCGCCACTCAAGTCACTCTATAGTAGTCTTCTAACCATAAACCATAAATCCTAGTCGTCCTAACCTCAGATACTTGCTATTTCATCACCTTAACTTTGCTATGATTGTCGGTATGTATCTTACTTATCAAGTCTCCCTCCCCACCCCACCCACTTTAAGCCCCATTTTCTTGAACCGATGCACCCAGAACCTGACAGCGCAGGGCAAAAAAACCTACCTACTATTCACATCCTTATCCCTGCAACCTAGAACAGTGTCTGAGCCATAGTAAAACATTGGTGAATTATTTGTGAAACGAAAGAAAACAACATTTAAAGATAAACTAAGAGAAAATGCACTACAAATGGTAAACATTTTTTAAGAGACATTCTCAAATTACACTTATTCATCTCCAATCGAAAACCTGTGCACCATAACTCTCTCTTAAGGTCACAAACGCGATAATCACTATCAATGTTGGTTTGGTAACAGCAAACTCAACCCAGACCCGTCTTCTATTCCACAAGATCGCAGCGCACCACCAAGGGGCCACCAGGGAGCAGCAGAAATGTTTGGAGGCCGTTCCCTCTTCACCTCCCCGAGTGCACAAGGAGCCAAGAAAGAGAACACCCGCAACTTGTCGCTGAACGCTTCTGCAGCCCAGCAAAGGACCCGTCCAGCGCTGGGCTTTCGGTGCAGATGGGCTTCTCCTCTCCAGACCCCTAAGTTTCCCCGGGCTCAGCACCTTGGAGCATCCAGTAAACTTCCCCGACAACTCCTCTAGGCCCTTCACCTCCACCGCCCCACTCCCCTGAGCTCGGAAAGCGGGAAGGGATGCGAACACAACCGCCTCAGAGCACCCGGCTCACTCCACGAACCCTGCAGGCGGAATCCCCAGCTGCTGCTACCCTCTCCCCGCACCAACAGCCTCTCACCTGCGGCAACATGGCGGCCCTATGCCAGCCCCACTTCCGGGAGCCACGTCAGCGCCGCAGCCGCCAAGCCCGGCCTGCAACTTGCGCGGCCTCGGCACCAAAGTCCAATGCTAGTCCGGCTCCGCTTCCCGGATACACTTCCGCTTCGAGGAGTCTCGCGGGAGAAGCCGAGACGGGAAGATAGGGGGCGGGGAGATTCGGGGGCGGGGCAACTCGGGGCGGGGCGAGAAACGCGAACCTGGAGTTAGGAAAAAACCCCGCCGGAAGAGGAGCCTGGTGCTACTTGCTGTCTGTGAGGCGGAACCTATGAAGTCAATCCGCCAACGCTGATGCTCGGAGTGCGAAGGGCGAGGCTTTATTCCATAATTTAGCTTCGTTTGAATATTTTACAATGACGTGTATTCCTGTATAGTGCTACTTTTCCACTTTAAATTTTATAATCAGTTGAAAAGGTAAATGTGCTCTTGAAAAGGGATAAAAAGTTAATAAAAATAAGGGAAGAGGACGCTAGCGGAAGTAATGGTGGGTTTATGGGCAGGAAATAACCTGAGACACCAGGAAACACTAAGGAATAGAGGTTGACACTGGTGCGACCTGGCGTTTGGGTGCCTGGATTTCAGTCCCCATCCCCATATTATCAATTATATAATTGACCTCTATGTACTTTTTTTCAGTGAGGTTGATAATGGTATCTTTCCAGGGTATTTAGTAGCTGGGGGACAAATTTATTACTGTTTTAAGTCCACCCCTTAATGGTGTGATCTTGCCTGGACCTAGTGTTGAGAGGATTTAAAGTCAACTTTGAAACTGTAATGATGGCAATCTTACGTCTGTCTGGCATAAGTCTGACGGCTGTTTGAAAGCTCATGAGATCATGTATATTCTCATATTTTCTTATTGGGGGGATTCTTTTATATCATAACCACAGATTTTTACATGGCTATTTACAATGCTATTTCAAATCTAATGTCCAAATGTGAACACACCCCCTCAACACACACACAATTTCCCAAGGAGAGAAAACTTGACAAAGTTATTGCATGCTTACACTTAAAGGCGGATAGATGACCTGAATATAACCCTCCTTGAGCATGTTTTTGGTGGCCCACTCAGAATTGTGGGGTTTTGTGAAGTTATCTTTTTGTTGTTTTAACTTTTGTTACGTGTACTCTCTGAATTTATTACCATTCTTTTGAAATCTTTAGGGTAGTTGACAGAAAAATCTGAATTTCTGGTTTTTCTTGAAGCAAAAGATCTGGCCGTGCCAAGCCACTGAAATGGAACTGTCCTCTTTGTATGGGACTCTAGCTCTCCAATGGGCCATTGCCCCCAGTGCTGGGCTGCACTCCTGTAAGATACCTGCCTGGTCACTGGCACCACCCTCCAAAGTGTTAAATAGAAACCTCAGTATATTTCATATTAGTGGCTTTCTTTGTACAGAGGACAAATATGCTTATTTCTCTTCTGAAAGAGTTCTGAGACGGAAAAGCATGCAAATGTCAAATGCAATAGGTAAGCCTGTTAAAAGTTTCCCTCTTCTAGATTCTTAACTGAACTAACTTTAGTTTCACTGGGCTTCTGTGAAAAAAAATGCCAGCAAATTCCAATGCATTGTGCTGTTAAAATCCCATCATTTCATTTGCTGGAAAGAATGATAGCACAAAATTGGTACTGATGAGTGATATCTAATTTTCCAATGTTCACTTCCCCACCCTACCCTCAACAATGAAATTGGACTTCAGTAAGTCTCACTAAATGGCTTCAGTAGGAATGCAGATGCCATTGTCTCCCAGCTTCTTGTTTTCTTACTGTGATTTCAATCCTTTGGTTCATAGGAAGATAATTAGGAGTTTTTGCATTAGTTGTTAGGGAATTATAAAAAAATCAACTACTAAAACCCCACCTACTTTTCTGTTTATTGAAGACATTGTTATTTCCTGAGAGTGGTTTAGATAAACTCATTTTGTCCAAGTTCAGGAGCTGCTATTTTTCCTTGCTTCAGGAAATTATCAATAGGCAGACCTTTGATCTTCCGGATCCATGCAGCTTTGCTGGCTTTTCCTGGATCAGCCACTTTAGTGGGCTCCTTGGCCTGGTATTCCCTCATCTTGGCTTCCCCATACTCTTTCTCCTGTTTCACAGTCAACAGCATGAATTCAGTGTTCATTCGAAGGGGATCCAGGGTTGTGTAGAAGCGAGGTCGTTCTCTCTTGAGAGACAAGGTAGTGGTGCCCACTTGGGGAGCAAGGATATGGTTTGGTTTAATGACCTGCATACTGGTCAGGGGGCCCATACTGCGTAGTACTCCTCCAATTGAACTGGTTTTGTGGTTTTCACCCTTTAAACTGCTAGGGAATCTAGAGCGGATAATCATGGGCTGGGGTAGAGTGGATTGGACTCTGGGACTATACAAAGATTTCTTCAAGTTGGGCTGCAGTTTCTGGATTTCAAGGGGAATAGTGGTTTGTTTCATATCTGCGGGAAGATTGCTGAGTCTTAACCGATCAACTGCATGTTGGATTGACTTTTCTTTGAAATTCAGGAATTTCCTTGGGTATGAAATTGAAGGGCCCCAGGCATCAATGATTTGAGTTTGGGGCCTGTGAGGATAGGCAAATTCCCCAGAATTATGGGCTTGTTGTAGGGCACTGACTGTCAGAAGGAACCGGTCAGGTGAAATAGGGGTTTTCCAAGACTTTGTCTTCTGGTGAGTGATCAATTCTGCATGAGTTTCCAGTTTTTTCTGTTCTTGTTCCTTCTCTGCACCATTTTGTTTTTCAAAAGAAAAAAGGAAAACAAAAGCAAATCAGCATTGCATGAAAAAATTAAGTATTCATACATGAAAGTTAAAACTATTCTGCTACACACACTGAGGTGTTGTTGCCCTAAAAGTATGTCATCATATAGGCAGTTGTCCCTGATGATATCAGAAATGACAACACCAGAAATTACTTACCAAGAAAATTTATTAATAAATATGTCAGTGCTTGTGTAAAGTGTGTATTAGTTTCTAGATGTGCACATTTTGAAGGCTACATATGTGATTCCCACATTCCACACATTTTTGAAATTTCCCTGTGGGGAAGTTTCTCTTTTATGATTCACATAAAACAGGTCATATAAGTTTATAATAATGTACCTGTTTTTCAACAATTATAATGCAAACTTTGATCTTTACTTTCTTAGATTTGATTCCAGTTATCTTGAATGTTTCCCAAAATCAGACCTGTGTTCAAAGAACATGTCACCCGTGGTTAATGCAAATATCACAACATGACTAAAAAGAGGCTCCTAGAGAGGAGTTCCCACAAAGTTTCTAACAATAGCAGCAGGCCCAAAGCCACTTCCAGCATATCACTTGATGGCCAAGTCCTCTAAATGTCTAAAACCATTAAATTACCAAAGATGTCTTCACAGGTGAGCAAACCTAGTGCCTCTCCCATTTAGATTTTTCATTCCCTACCATACCTCATAGAAACACTGAAAACATTATCCTCATTCTCAGTAACTCAGTCATGAAAAAGTAGAAGTCAATTGTCTAATCTGGCACCTACCAAGAAAAAAAAGTATAAACCCTAAACTGCTGTGGCAAATAAAATGTAATATGTGTTATACCTATAGTTTTCCTTGGCCAAGCAGGTTTTATCCTCAGATGGACAGATTAGGATGGAATGAAACTTCAGAATAGTCCCCGGCGTTTACTTTGTTAATTAAGTAATTTTGTATTAGAACATGAAACTGAGTGTATTAAAATGCCAAAATCTTGCCTTCTCCATCTAAACCCATAGAACACAGAATTTTTCTCCTTTTGTCTAACAGGGATGGTGATGAGCTCATTGTTCATTAACTTATCTTTTTTCATATGATAATACATCTTGGATCACTTTCAAAATCAATACATGTATGAATCCTCATCATGAAATTTTTTAGCCATCATGCAATATCCATAGTATGTATTTTAATTATCTGCATAACCATTACCTGCCAATGGACGTTGAGTTTGCTAATAATTAATCTTAAAGAAATACAAATACCATTTTTTCTTATATAAGCAAGTACAATGTGCTAGATGATACCCAGAGATGGCATGGATGTGGGGGGGGGATCTTTCATGCTTTGTTAGTGGGAACATAAATTAATATCACATTTTTAAGATTACCATGGCAATATCTTTCTGGGTTTTAAATGTACTTATCCTTTGGCTCAGCAATTCCACTCCTAGGACTTTAAACTTACATGTAGACCTGTATAGGTACACAGACAGGTATATACCATGATGTCCTTGCTTAATCCAACCCTCCCAAAACTTAGGTGTTTTTATCTTACCTTGAAACTGGTCTCTATGGAGACACCATTATGCAAATAAAAAAAATTTTGAAACCAAGGGCTGGAGCGATGGCTAGGCAGTTACAGTGCTTGCCTGGCATGCGCAAGTACATGGGTTCAAATCCCACCACCCACATACACAACTAAGTGTCGGAGCAATGAAAGCCATGTGAAAAACTCAATAAAAATTGATTCTCTCTGTCTCTCTCTCTCTCTCTCTTACTGTCCTTATCTCTTTAAAAAATATTTTTGAAACCCATTTGAAATTTTTACCAGTGTCCGAAGGGATAGTCCAAATATGATGTCTAGCAATGCTTCTTAAAATCCCTCTCCCCACCTCTCTCTCTCCCTCATCTCTTTATCTTACATAGCACCCACCCCCAAAACCTCTCTACCCTCTCCTGAAATTTTCTATAATCAGCCTTAGCCCCTCTTCTCTCTTATCACCCAGATTGGTAATGCAGCAGAGCAACAAGCCAGGAGACTAAATGGCACAGAGCAAAGGGAGGCTGTGAGTCAGAGACTGAACACTCAGATCTTAGAAAGTTCCTCACTCAAGTTCGTAAGGCAACGATTAGGAAAACCAGTCACTGTTAGGAGAAAGCAACAGTTCTACCCATTCTGAATTCTCAAAAATAAATAAAAGTATTGACTTGATGAAAAGCAAAGCTGAGAGAGAGAGAGAGAGGATTATCTTGCCACTAATTCAGAATAAAGCATCACCATTCATCTTATCTCCTGTCTCAGATTTTGCTTCCAAATTCTCTTGCCCGTCATTCATGACATTTGGTTCCCTGTGAGCAGATCCAGTTTTCTTCTTGCCATCTTTTCGGGGTGATTTTGGCTTCCCTTGGCTTGGAGGTGCCTCTACTGATGTAGCTAAATTAAGATTAATGAAGAAACTGTAGTCACTATATCATTCAATTGGATCTGAATATTGGGGGCATAATAATAATATAAGCAGTAATAATGGGGTCTCATAATTAAAACAATTTTCACTCAAAATATTGCTTCACTGCTTATTACCAGACAAAACTAAATAGCCACCTGAAGTCTAAGGCCTGGATCATATCCTGACTCCCCTCCCACACACTTGTTCTACTGATTACCAAACTATAAGCATTATCTAAAACTCTTGGTTCATTAAGACTAATTTTCACATGATATGCTTGGAAGAGATTTATGGATATTCTGTATCCTCTATGGTTCCAATGTCGTGCCACATATAGGGCAGGAAAAAGGAAGGAGTCTTATTCTCTAAGCCACGTATAACTCATTCTTTTGTCATAAAGATAATGAACCATACCCATACCCCTACACACACACATGCTTTGTAACTAATATTTTCTACCTGCACACATTGTCTCTTAGAAGTTTAAAGATGATAAAAATCCACATGGATCATTTTTCAGCTTATAGTAACTTTTTATCTCTATCTTGAAGAAATCGTTATGTGATATATGGAAATCATTATGGATTTATGAGAGATATTGGTTGATTTTTTGTTTTAGTGGCAAGTATTAAGGCTACATTATCTACTGTTAAAAGATCTAATAAACTGGAAAATCTCAGTCATGAAAATCAGGAAATTCCCTTTGTCTGATTAACAGATTTTTGGTTGCATCAAAGAGAATGGCTCCCATCTTCCTGAGGGGATTGGATTTATGTTATCAAGAAACTCTTAACCAAAATATCCCACAAAGAAAGCAGTCTTGGAATGCCCTCCCCAACTCCATTAGTTATGACTGAAATTACCTTAATTAAATTGGTTTAACTCCTTTACCTGAAGATAACTTGACTGAACTCAGAAGAACGCGGGACTTAAGAGTTTTACTGGGTAGCAACTCCTGGTTCATTGTTTGCTTACTGGATACAGATTCTCTCAGGCTGTGAATCTGAGTGCTAGACTTGGAGAGAACATCCATGAGGCTGATTTCTTCCTTTTCCTCCTCTTTATCCTTGTTCTTCTTTTGTTTACTTCTTTCCAGGGAGTACTGCCACTTTATATTCTCAAACTGGAACATGAGAATATTACTCTCGGTGTTGACTACCATCCTGGAACCAAAACAAAATTGCCCACAAAAGGAGCATGCAGGCCACCAAAATATGCATTGCAATTAGTGCCCCATCCAACCCCTAGGCTAAAGGAGCAGTGCCCAGGCAGTGACCACATGAACAGGCTAGTGGCGGTCATTGAAGTGATGGACACAGTAAAAGGTATCAGGCCATGCAGCAGGAGTGGTTTGCTTTATAGCATGAATGGGACACGCATGTTCTGATTGCTTCATTTCTCAAGTTAGAATACCTTTTCAATCAATTTCTGTTTCTGGAGTGAGTGCCAAGTACCTAGGGTGCCTAATGCAGAAGCTTAGGTACTCTACATAGAGATCAAATTCGCTCCTTTACTTCGCAAAACCCAAAGCTTCCAGACACATTGTTTTATTGCTCTGATGAGAGTGAAAACACTCCGTTGGGAAGCCTCCTCTCCTCTGCTGACCCTCCATGCTCCCTCACTCTACCCCTCCAGGGTCTCTGGACATACTCTGCATGAAGGTCAAACATATGTACCTTATAAATTAGCAGAATGATTTCTCTATTCTCTAATCCCTACTTACATGGCCCAGTAGACAAAGAGGTTCTGAAGTTGCCATCTCTGCCCCTAGCACGGCCTCCCAACACCCATTGGTTTCTGTCATTTTGTTCTTTACACAAAGCAAACTGCTTTCCCCTCTCTGTGTCTCTTAGATCTCCTATAACTATTAAACAAGAAATGAAAATACTATGCATAAATTCCTTTCCACTCTGAAAGCTACAATTTTAAGACCTAAATTGTTAGTGTAAACTGACTTCTTTGTGCTAGAAACACTGAAACGGAATCAAATTTCATTAAGAAATCTCTTGCAGTCTTGTTTTTATCCAAACCAAAAGAAAATCATCTATCTTTGGATGCTATAAATGAGAAAAGTTTAGGGCTGATGTTTTTGAAAAGGTGCTAGGGATTGAACCCAGGGCTTCATACATACTAAATATATGCTTTACCACTAAGCTGCACCCCCATCCTTTACAGCATTATTACTTCATAACTTAAAAATGTTAATTTATTGAGCCTTATTACCAGCCCTATCTTTTCCTTAAGATGGTTAATAGTTCTCATGAAATTTCATTAAAAGGACAGTAGTACGATTCAAGGAAATTAAATGATATCACAAGTGAGCTTAGGGTAGAATTGGCAAATTAGTTCTATTTGCCTATTTTCACATACTAATTCTCTGAACCTATTTATATATAATAAGTACAGTATTGCACACAATAAGTTTAGTCATGGTACCGGTTTCTGTAAACTATCTACTCAACTCTTCCTTTCTGGCCCTCCCACCTGTTACCCCCACCCCCACCCTCCTATAAGTCTTTGCCTCAGAACTGAGCATCAGTGACAGAGGTTGGCACTCTAGGCATCTGAATGCATAATCAAAGAACAAGCAGAGGCTGTATATTAGCAGAACTGTGCTTCCAACAGAAGAGCTATGTTTGTACCCATTGCATGATTTCCCCAAACACTCAGAACAAATCAAGTCAAACTGTTTGCTTCCTATTGCTAGGTTTTATGCAGAGCCCAATTAGTCCCCCTCAAGACTATTTTTCCAGGGTAGCCAAAACTGGAGAAAGGCACTGCCCACTCTCTCCTTCTGGCAGCACATCCAGAGGAGGAAAATCAATCATCCAACTGAATTGCCCACAGTTCTGACCTCCACACTTACCACCCACCTGCTGTTGCCCTGAAAAAAGAAGGACAGCACGGGATCACCTCTCGCATTGGTTTTTATCACCTTCATACAGTTTCCACTAAGAAAATTGTAAATGCGTATCTTGCCGTCTGCGCAGGCACTGATGACCCGGAGATAGAGAAGGTACACGTGGAGCACCTCCCTGGAAGGGAAGAGAACTACAGGCAGCACCCACCTTCTGGTAAACTTCTTGAGTTTACTTTCAGTTGACATGTTTAGTGTGTGGTTGGCAGGTAGTCGCCATAGCTATCCTTAAAATGGTGTTTGTCCTCATTTTAATAATTCTGGATATAAACCGTTAATGTACTGACAGTCCTCTTTCTATCCTTAAATGATTTTGTAGTTACTTTTTCTACAGTTTATTCATAGGGACACAAGGTGGCAAAACAATAAAAAAGCTGACAAAAAAGGTTTGGGGGGGTTAGGGGATAGGAGTCTTATAATACAGA
Source organism: Aplodontia rufa (assembly GCA_004027875.1). NCBI lineage: Eukaryota > Metazoa > Chordata > Mammalia > Rodentia > Aplodontiidae > Aplodontia > Aplodontia rufa. Next base: position 18,500 of record PVKS010011752.1, on the reverse strand, counting down.
TGATAATGTTTTTTCCTTGTAATTTAATTCCTAGCTATTTACTTAAAAAGTTATGCTGACAATTAATTATTTAATGTTTTGATTCCTTTTTTCTTTTTCTGAGATACCAAAGATCAAAACCAGGGGTGCTCTACCACTAAGCTACATCCTCAGCCCTTTATATTTTATTTTGAGACAGGATCTCACTGAGTTGCTGAGACTGGCCTCAAACTTGTGATCTTCCTGCCTTGGCCTTCCCAGTCACTGGGATTACACATTTGCACCACATGCCTGACTGCTTTTAAAATAGTATTTGTTATGGTTTGAATGTAAGGTGTCCCCCCAAAGCTTATGTGTGACAATTCAGGAAGGCTGAGGTACAATGATTAGGTTGTGACAGCCTAAACCCAGTCAGTGAGTTACTTTCCTTACCTATAAGGTGATGAACTCCACTGTAGGCTGGAGATGGGTCATTGGGAGCAAGCCTAGGAGGCGTGCCTTTGGGGTATATATTCCATATATCTAGCTAGCGTGGAGTCTCTTTCCCTCTGCTCTGCTTCCTGATGTGATGCTTTGAGGTCCCTGTTCCCTGGAACCTTGATGTACAGCCTCCCCTTGAGCCCTGAGGAGTGGAGCCAGCCTTACATGGAGTAAGACCTCTGAAACCATGAGCCCCTAAATAAATCTCTTCCTCCTAAAAATGTGATTGTCAGGTTATCCAGTCTCAGCAAAGAAAAAGCTGACTAAAACAGTATTATTGTGTAAAAAAGAAATACGTGGAGAGGGAAAAGGATTGTCTTCACATAAAACAAAAGCCTAAAGAGAACAGTCTCTCTTTTTGGATTTCTTTTTCTTTTTCTTTTTTTTGGGGGGGGTCTTAAATTAGAATATTTCATTCTCTCAGTGAATGAAATCCTTAACATCACTAAGGAAATTAAACCCAAGGGTGAGGTTTATAAGTAACCAGTAGGAAAGGAGGAGGAGACCAAGAGAAGACCTAGATAGATGCCTCCCTTACAATTGGGTACAAGATATACCCCAGATATGTGGTATATTCAATTATGACAAGTGTAATTACCCCCATTCCTGTTAATGCACTGAATAGTTGGAGATGATGTCACCAATTTCTTAGATCCTTTATGCAAAGCAAGTCCATTAGTCTCTGCCATCTCTACCCATTCAAGTCTGCTATGGTTTGCAAATTGTTTGAGTGTGTTTCCCAATAATTCATGCGCTGAAAGCATGGTCCCTAGCGTAGCAATGTTTACAGGTGATTGAATCTTCTAAGAGGTAGCTAGTGCCCTGTGGAAGATGGTTAGATCATTAGGAATGTGATTTTGAGAGGGATTAATGTATTCTCAGAGATGCTGGTTAGTTCCTGCAAAGATAGGTTATTATAACAAAGTCCTGCAAAGCTAGGTTATTATAACAAAGTCCACCCCATGTCCTGAGCCGTTCCTGGTTAGTTATTGCAAGGGTAGGTTGTTATAAGTAAGTCTGTCCCATGTACTGGACTGCATGTGGCTGGTTCCTTTTCCATTTCTCTGCCAAGTTGTGGTGCAGCCAAGAATACCCTTGCCAGAAGCTGGAGAGATGAGACTTCAAGTCTCCAAAACCATGAGCTAAATAAAACTCTTTTCTTTACAAAATACTAGGCTTCAGAGATTTCATTATAGTTTCAGAAAGCAGACCAAGACAAAGTCCATCCATGTCCTATAGCTTCTGTGCTGCCTTCTCCAAAAAAAAAAAAAAAAAGTCTCCTCTCCATCATACATGCACACAAACTTCAGGTGCATTGCCAGATCCTCTTGGGCATGACTCATGTAGTACTCCATCAGTGCATGCCCAACACCTACCACAGAGCCTTGCCTATAATAGATGCTCAATATATATCTGCTGAAAAGGAGACTGCTCGTGTTTTCAGTGTATGGTCATTGCTGCAGTGTGTTAAAAGAATCATATCCACCTCGTACCATTTACCCTTAGTTTTGGGCAGATGACTGGGCCAAATGAAGACTTTTCATGTCCCTAACCACTAATAAAATAGAAACAGCAAAGATCTCGAAAGGTAGTGGCATCCTCAGCATATTTAGAAGATAGCAAGGAGGCTAATGTGGCTTGAACCTCTCCTTATGTGGTAGATTGATGGATAGATACATGCATATACATACATACAAACATAAATAGAAAAACTGGACTAAACTATAAAATAAGTATTTAAAAACCCAACAAAGTTCTCATTTTTTTAAAAGATGGAAATATGACAACTTTGTTGGTACCGTGAACACATTTTAGTCTGTCTGCAAGGCATCCAGCACTGGGAGACATACCCTGTGATAGAAGGGTTTGCTTCTTTGTGTATTTCTTTTGATGTTGCTGATCTGGGCCTACATTTCTCTTTGGCTCCTATAAAATTTGGTAGTTCAGTCTAATCATCAGTGTAGCCTAGTGATTAAAAACAGAGGCTTTGGGTCAGACTCAACGACACATGCCCATAATCCCAAAGGCTTGGGAGGCTCTCATGTTCAAGGCCAGCCTCAGCAATTTAGCAAGGCCCTAAGCACCTTAGCAAGACCCTGTCTCAAAATAAAAAAAAAATAAAAGGGGTTAAGGGGGAAAAAAAGGGTTAAGGAAAAAATAAAAGAGGTTAAGGAAGTGGCTCCGTGGTTAAGAGCCCCTGGGTTTAATCCCCAGTACCAAAAAAAAAAAAAGAAAGAAAAGAAAAGAAAAGAAAAAAGAAATAAAAACAAAAAACAAAACAAGACTTCAGGATCAGAAAACCTGGAATCAAAACCTGACTCTGCCATGCACTGACTATGTGACTTGCAGAAAGCAATTTAACCTCCAAGTCTCTAACTTTCTCTACTATGAAAAGGGACTAGTAATTTCCATGTCAAAGAATTCCTGTCAGGATTAGATTAATTAAGGTATTTTTAAAAAAATTTAGCTCAGTCCCTGACACTATACTGGTTGTCATGGTCTTAGAATAGCCTAGTCTCCTTTCAGATTTGAACTCTGCCCTACCAACAAATTATCTCTCTCTTTCTTTGCTCCTCCTTTATCAAAAATACTTCCAAGAGAAATATCAGTAAAAACAGTGGAGTAAGAAACAATAGAATTCTACCCTTCCATAACAGTAACGAAACCTGTCAGAATCAACTTTTTCAGAATTCTAGAAAATAACCAAAGGCTTGCAGCAACCCAAGGAGCACTTAGACAAGAAACCTGGTCTTGGTGTCAGTAAGAACAGTATGCTCTGTAGCTTGTTAACTGTCCCTAGTTTCTTTCCTCACTTCCCAGCATAGCAGTAGCTATGAAGATAAGAGCCTGCATTCCTGATACTGGAGGGCGGGGGCCAGAACATTCCTTCTTAAGGAATTATTTGACCTGTCTGATGATTTCTTGGAAAACTGGCTCAAAAGACTTGTCTTTATTTCACGTGACCAAAAATTCACCCAGTTTTAAAGCTGTTACCTCGAGAACATGTTGAAAATATTTACAGGAAATTGTTTTAGTTCCTGCTACCTGCAGCAAGAAATATTTACTGGAGCAAACAATACACTAATTGAAAGAGCTCTGGTGGAAATGCTGAAATGAAATGTTCATAAGGTTTTTAAAATTTCAGACATAGTTCCCAGAATCTAGATGGCCACACACATGTCCAGAGCAATGTATATGTGCTTAGGAAAGATTTAGGAAAGCCTTAATCTTTCACACCTGGTAATCTTTATGTTCTGAGCAGGCAGAAAATAAGAGCTAAGACAGGTCAAAGAAATAAGGGAAATAAGTAAATATTTTGAAGTGAATGTAAATGAAAGTATAACATATCAAATTTATGGGAGATAGCTAAAGTAGTGCTCAGAGGAAAATTTATAGCAGTAGATGCCTGCATTTCTCCAACCACTAATCTAACCTTTCACCTCAAGAAACTAGAAAAAGATCAATCTAAATCCCAATTAAACAAAAAGCAAGAAATAATAAAGATTATGTCAGAAATTAATGAAATGGAGAATTGAAAAACAATATAGAAACTCAATGAAACCAAAAATTGCTTTTTTGAAAAAGAATTAATAAAATTTTAGCCAGATAATTGTCATATCTTTACTTAATCTGACCAAGAAAATGAGAAAGATGTCTCAAAATATCAGGAAGGAAATATAGGTAACATTTCCAATGGCCAAAGGAAATTTTCTGTAATTAGATAGTGATAGTGGTTGTACAAGATTATAAGTTTACTAGAAGCTATTGAATTATACACAAAAGTAGCAAATTTTATGTTAAGTAAATTAAATCCCGACTAAAAATTACCCCCAAATCTAATAATAATATAAGCTACGGAAAAGACATCAAAGAATAAAGTGGTTTAAAAAGGAAAAAAAGACCCCATGGAGCACAGAAGTTTTTCTGAAGATCATCATCTCCATCAGCCCTACTCACATCCTCAAATTTCCACCCTCCTATCTACTCTCTCCCACATTACATGCAAAATCATAGTTTTGTTCAAAACAATGTTGAATCAAGAAGAGAGACCTTTATTTCCAGTTCTTCTTCCACCAAAGGTCAGATAGTAACTATGTCTGTTTTCTCACCTACATTATATTCAAAAGGTGGGTATCAGTCCAATCATTAGAACTCCCCAGAGAAGCAACCTGTCAGACAGTGCTTGTTACCAATACATTTATTGAGCACTTATATCTATAGAGTACTAAAATAGAGAAATGGGTGGAAAGGAGACCTACAATCAAAAGCCTTGGCTATATCTGTCAGATGTCAGTGGTTCTTCTGTGACCATGACAGGTGTCAGGAACCAGTTTGAATGGTGTGTTAGTGTTGACTATCAATGAGAGTGGCAGTCATTTGAAGAGTCTGATAGGAGAGATGGAATGGGAGATTGATGGACTGATAAGACAGCAAGCAAACTGTCATGTTTGTTGGGAACAAATTATTTTCCAAGAACTAAGTAAATTCTATTGAATCCTGCTTAGAAGGTTTTAAAAACAAATAGTTAAAATTTTCAGGTGATATCATGAAGTTTGACTCCCTCCTTGAAATCAAGCCTTGATAATCAAGATGACATACTAAAAGGTTTACTGATAGTTACAAAGGGATTGGATAAATCACTAGACACCTATGCTTCCTGGCACCCATCCCTTAATGCAATAATACCACAGAAGGAGAATGTACACACTTATACCCATATTTCCTTACACTTCCTATAAGACCAGTGTGCCTGCTTTAAAAGTTCCTATGAGGGTATAGGGAAATCTAGTAAATAAGCATCCTCTGATAGATTCCCTGAAAAATCCATTTCCTCTTTTCATCAAGTAAGATAGTATTTAGTCTCCTAAAAGTTCTTACATGTACTCAGGGGAAGAAACACTAATATATGAGTGGCAGCCTACAAAACCCATGTAGAATTATTAATTAACCACATTCCCCTTTTCAAATAAGCCCAGATATGACCTCAGGAATACTTCCTAATCAACTTCAAGCAACCACCATTACTAAGGTTGAACTGGAATGTAAAATGAAATTGAAATTTATTTGCTGTCCTAGAATAATATCTAGCCCACAGAGTTTTAAGTATCAGCGATTTTAAAAGTTCTTTATTATGTTTAAACCTTTGTCACTTGGATTATTTTAAGCTTTTGTGGGCACAGGCTTCCTGGGAAAAATAATTTTAAGAATTTTAAGTTTAGAATTAGCAGTATTTGGTATGGCCCTGTCAGCAGTATTCCTGTCTGATAAATAACAAATATGAATTTATCACATGTGTTATAAGTATAAAATTTCAATGCCTCCTCAAAATCCACATCTAGTATTATTATTTCTCAAGAGAAACAAGTGAGGGTAGGTGAAGATGACCAGCAGAGGGTGTGTGTGTGGGGGGGGGTGGATAAGCGGTGAAAGAGAAAGGAAGTGGAAATGTATAAGAAGCAGAAAAGAAAGGAAGTCATCAAGGAGAAGGAACTGATCTGCCAAAGATCATAGTCTAGGCTATGATAGGAAAGAGAGGGAATGCCACATTTGTCAGTCCCCACTTCCTTGGTACCTACTTTGGATGCTTGAAGGCCATCAGACATCGCTCATACTTTCCCACCATGCTCCAGGCCATGACCAGGCCATCAGTACTGCCTGAGAGAAGATGCCACTGGTCAAAGAACAGGCACTTCACAGCTCCCTCATGCCCATTGAGAGTCTGCAAGAGAAGATGCCATTGTTCCCTTGTCGAGGAGATCTTCCTCCAGACTGCATTTATCCATGACCGCCACTCACTTGGAATGTACCTGAGCTGATTTTACTCTGCCTTTCTCAGAGCAGAAGTGAAATCAGCTCAGGTACATTCCCTTTCAGCTCTGGCTGTGCCTC
>PVKS010011752.1:0-12052 GCA_004027875.1 Aplodontia rufa | reverse complement strand
ATGAATTAATCCATTTGTAGATTAACATTGATGGGAGAGGCTTTGTTAGAAGAGCATGCTCTGACACACTTGTTCTGTCTCACCATCTGACACCCTCCCCCATGACACGACACAGCAGAAAGACCCTCATCAGATGCCAGCATCATGCTTACGGACTTCTCAGCCCCCAGAACCATGAGCCAGATGAACTTGTATTCTTTATAAATAACCCAATCTTGGATGTTTTGTTATAGCAACAGAAAATGGACTAACTTCAAATCACTTTCAAGATAGCCAATGTTCTCTCCTCATTAGACAGTAAAAAGGAAAACAATCATTCATCCATTCCCTAATGCTTTCTACATAGTAATAGAGTAAGCAGAGGGAAAGAAAAAACTTTGTTTATACCTTCACCCCATGCTAGAGACTAAGTAGAATATTCTAGAACAGAATAACATACTTTACGTTAAAAGTAAAGACATGCTAAAAGACCCATGTATCGTGCTGAGTGAGACTGCAGCCTTCTTCCACCAACAATGTGGGTCATTGTGTGGGTGGTGGAGTTTCTGATCCTGCACGAACTCACAGTGTCCCCCTTTGGGGTCCTTTCCCTTCAGTGCCTCAGTGTGGTTGTAACTCAATTGCTCAAGTATGGTCTGTGGGGGTGGGGTGCTCCTCTAACCCGTCCCAGCAGTGTGCCTACGCCCACCTCCAGTCTACTGCCTGCCCACTCACCTTTACCAGCTGGCCCATGGCAAGGTGCCACACTTTGACTATCCCTCGCTCACAGCTGCTCACGATGTAGGTGTCATTGATCCTGGTGGCCAAGATGGGGTCTTTATGTTTAAATGTCTTCAGGCACTTCCCTGTGTTAACATCCCATACTGAAAGGGAGATGGGGAGAGGGGAATTTAGGGAGAGGACATGATGGAGGATTGCATTAATGTTCTGCTTCCCATCATAAAAGCAAAGCTCAGCTGTGCCCATTGAGTCAGAGGGCCTTCCCCTGGCCTGGCTCTGGCCAGCTTGCCAGAAGCTCCACATACGCAACACAGAGCTCCCTGACCACGGGGCCTTGGAAGAGCTAGCAAAGCAGAGGAACTTGGCTTCCACCTGGAACTTTGCCTTGGAGTCCCAGTGCTATCCACTAGGTCTACTTCAAGTCTGAAAATGGTTGCTTTTAAGAAGGTTTCTTGAAAATCACAGCATATGTTTAGTGTTGTGATTCTTCCCAGATGTTGTCTTCCTGACCCATTCCTGCCATTGCCAAAAAATAAGTAAGTTGTCTATCCTCACTTTTCTGAATAATTCTGTATCCATCTTTTGAAGTCAGGAGGAATTTCCATGACTGGGTGAGTTTGATGCTGTTTCTACGTAGATAGCGTTTCAGCAACTGCCCTTGTGTACTGTAGGTGCTGGGTGGGTATGAGAGGGTGTGTAGGTGTGTCCATCAGTTTTTTGTCACTGGGACCAGAACACCCAACAAGAACAACTTCAGTGAGGATAGTTTTCTTTTGAGTTTATGGTTTTAGAGTTTCGATCCATTGTTGGCCAACTCCATTGCTCTGACGTAAGGTAGATCATTGTGGCAGAATGAACTGGAGGAAGAAATCTGCTCAACTCATGTCAACCAGGAAGCAGTGGACAAGGAGGGCCACACCACCAGTGTCCTACTTCCTCCAGCCAAACCATATCTGCCTACAGTTACCACCCTGCATTACATTCAAATTATTAATCCATCGATTAGGTCACAGCTCTCATGATTTGATCAATTCACCTCCAAACATCTCATAACATAACAAACAGTTACAGTTGGAGAACAGGGCTTTTCAGGGATGAAAAGTTTAAAACCTGCTTCATCAGCCCCCTTAAAGAACAAAACACATAGCCTAAGTAACAATGACAGCCAAAACTTTCAAAACACTAACAATAAGCCAGGAACCATTCGAAATGCCTGACATATATACCTCAACACAAGACAGGTCCTGTTATTATCCCCACCATCTGGATGAGGAAACTAAGGCATAGAGTTCCGTAAACTGCCCAAGTTCACACAGGCAGGGAGCAGCAGAGCAGGGATTTGAATCCAAGGAGTCTGGGGCCTCTGGTTCTATTAACCATCTGTGTGAGGTGAACCCTAACTATGTAACCATGCTTTTCATTTTTTTTTATATCTATCTTGGCCCATTTATGAACTTACCAGTGAGGGTTGAAAGACTGAAGATTCATTGGTAAAGTGTCCTGCTTTAACAAATTTTAAAAGCAGAGAGGTACCTTTTAGCGTCCCGTGTTCATTCTGTGTTGGTAGCCCAGGCAGGTGGGAAGAGCCCAGCGGAAACAGGCAGGTTAGTGACCAGGCACAGGATTAGGGTGAAGAGATTTTCATATTTTGTTCATCGTGGATTTTGTGCATTAATTTTGCCCTTTTAAATATTTCGTTGAAATATGGTTCTTCATCACTGAGTTGTCTTGGTGTCTTCTCAAATTTTATGCCTGAAGCAAGAACCTAACTTCCTCTCCCCAGCCCTGACCCTACTGGTGACTCACAAGACTTTCCCAGATTGCATGGAGTTCATGGTCATGGTTGCCCTTCCATCTTCAAACCCTTACCCGGAGAGTTTTCACTTTTTCTGTTGCACTCCTCAAAGCGATAGTGACAATGATGTATTCAGTCAGATGGAGGAGGGAAAAAAGATTGGAAGTAAGATTTCTTCAGCAAGTCTGAGTTGGCAAATGTAACCCTACTTCTCTGCCCCTTTCCCACATTTTTTTTTCTTCTACCTGCCTCTAACATGCTATGGTTTTACAGGTCCCTGGCTTCTCTTCTCTTTTCAATCTTTCCTCTTGTTTCTCTGAGGAAATTCCATTCACACCCAGGGCTTACACTTTTCAATATAAAATCAATCCACCATATCTATGGGTTCTATATCCTCAGATTCAAATAAGAGATATTTATAAGGACATTATAGAAAACATTTAAATCATCATATCTATTAAGAATGGATTATAATACATTCATAAAATGGAACTGCTTCAACTATTAAATTACTTTGCAAATATTTAGTGATAAGTTTTGATAAAATGTTTGATGTTATGTTTGAAAATCAGATTAAAATATGATATTATTCTATTTTGTAAAATGTTACATACATTCATACATTGAAATGTGCTAGAAGAAATACACCAAATGTTTCCCATGGTTGTCTCCATGTCATAGGAGAATGGCTGACTTTTATTTACTGCTTTATGGTTTATGAAATTTCTAGTAGAAATATTATAATTATTCTTTTAAAGATTACACATTTAAAAAATAGAAAAACTGCATCTGTACTGTACATGTATAGATACTTTTTCTTATCATTACTGAAACAATACAGTATAACAACTAGTGACATACTATTTAGCTTCTATTAGTATTATAAGAATTCTAGAGATGACTTCAAGTATTTTGGAAGATGTGTGAAAGTTATATTTAAATACCATTTCATTTCATACAAGGCAATTGAGCATCCTCATCCAGTACCCACGAGGGGTACTGGAACCAATGTCTTGTAAATACTGAAGGACAATTATAATTGATAACTACCAAACCCATATATCTGGAGCCCTAGACCAGTACATACACAGCTGTATCTGCTTCCAGAAAATCCTCACCTCAGATAAATTCTCAATCTCAGAAATTTTGTCTTCATTACAGTAGCTTTCTATGACTACTTGAACAAATTAACAAATGCATAATTAAAATATGCATTTTTATCTTCCATCTGATAAATATATAACATACATATATAACATTTGTAGTGTATTATATAATAATATATATGTGTGTGCTCTGGGGCATAATACACAGGTGATAAAAGACTTTTTAAAACTTTATTCTTTAAAGGTGACTGGTTATGTGATTGCTCACATTTTCTCTCTTCTCTGATAGAATTATAATTCTAGTGTCTTGGCCTGTTGACCAAATATACTAAAACTTGACCAAATATACCAATTGCAAGAATATTATCAGCTGAAAACAATACAAATGTATCATCTTACAGAAGCCTGGTAAGATGTCATGAAGGTAAAATCAAAGTGTCAGCATGAATGTCAGCCTCTTTATGGAGGCTCGGGGAGAGATCTATTTCCTTGTACTTTAATTTAGTATTCTGGAGGCCACTCATGTTCATTCCTTGGCTCATGCCCCCTTTCTCCACCTTCCAAATCAGCAATGTCAGGGACTGAAGTAGTGGCTCAGCGGATACGGTACTTGCCTAGCATGCATTAGGACATAGGTTCAAACCCCAGCACCATATACACAACAAAGTGTTGGAACAATGGAAGCCACATGAAACATTAAAGAAAATTGATTTTCTCTTTCTCATTCCTTTTGTCCCTCTCTTTCTTAAAAAAAAAAAAACCCCAAAAACAAACAAACAAAAATCAATGTGGCATCTCTCCAGTCATTCTTCCAAGGAAGTTTAAAAACTTTCATATGAATACATTGGGCACCTGAGCAAAGTCATTCTTCCACCTTTCATAATCAACATGTTCAAAACTGAACCTATGACTTCTTCCCCATTTCTCTAGCTACCCTATTTCACCCCTATAATCAATATTATTTCCATTAATGATATTTCCATATACCTAGTGACTTAAACTTTTTTTTAAAATGTGGACTTCTAATCTGCATCTTTATCTTTTACAATTTCCATATCCAATTGGTGTTAAAGTCCTGCCAATTTTCCCTCTTGCATTCTCCATTCCATCTCGGTCACTGATATAAAGTCACATCCATCTGGGTTTCTTCACAACTTGCTTGTTCTCAGATATTCTCTCCCTATTTCCACAGACATCCCCTATAAACCCTTCTTCCAATCTCTCACTAGAGTTACCTTTCTAAAATACACACCTAATTTTATCAATTTAAACTTTAAAATTCATTTATGGCTTTCTATGCCCTATAAGATAAAATTCAGTTTTGTACTACACTGCAGAAGGCACTTTATAATCTGGCACCCAACTAACTTATCAACCTGATCTCCAACACCACACACTGTAGTCCTGCCACACCAAAGAATGGGAAATTCTCTGACTACACCATCTTCCTCAACCTCTATATGTTTGCCTGATCATTTCCCTCAAGTTAGAATATATTTTACTCTCCCTCTTTTCTGCCTGTAAAATGACTCATCCTTAAGATCACATTCAAATAGCATCCTGTCTGTGGTTTTATTTAATTTACCCTTATTTATATGGTCCCTTAGAATTCCATGTGTGGCGAGGTGTGGTGGAGCATACCTATAATCCCAGCAACTCAGGAGGCTGAGGCAGAAGAATCATGGGTTCAAGACTGGCCCCAGCAACATAGCGAGGTCCTGAGCAAATGAGTGAAACCCTGTCTCAAAATAAAAAATTGAAAGAGCTGGGGATTGGGGATGTGACTCAGTGGTGAAGCATTCCTGGGTTAAATCTTCAGTACAAAAACAAACAAACAAAACAACTCCACATGTGGTTAGGAGTAGGAGGACATGTAGGAGGACATGACTTAGAACCAGACAACCTTGCGTTCAAATCCCCTTTCTACCACTTTGCATCTTTGATTTGGGGCATGCTTTCTTTCTCCCAGTTTTTGAGTTTTGTTTGTTTGTTTGTTTGTTTTCTGTTTTTATTAGATGGAAATAGAGATACAATTGAGGGGAAAACATTATCAAACATTCAAGAACCAATGTATATATACTTAGTTATCCAGGGCTAATGCCAAATCATGGATGTCCAGCTTGGGTTCCCCCGTTGCTGTTTCCCCCAGAAGAACTCCTGAGTTAAATGGATATCTCGTGGAGGACAGAGATCGCCTTCTGAGATGATTCCCCCATATTCCCACCCTCAGTCTCCTAGGATTTCTTCCTACCCCCTCTGCCCCCAGCCCCCTCTCTATGCCTTCAAGTGTCATAGGGAGTAGTCTCCCTGTTGCATTGAGAATCATACAGTTCGAAGTTATTATTAGCTTAGCTGTCTAACATACTGCTTCCCCGATGTATTCTAGCTTCCACAGATGAGAGAAACCATTCGGCCCTTGAGTCTCTGAGATTGGGATACTTCACTGAGCATAATTCCTTCCATCTCCATGCATTTGGCTGCAAAAGCCATAATATCATCTTCTCTAATGGCTGAGTTCTCTCAGTTTTTTTTTTTTAAAGAGAGAGGGACAGTGAGAGAGACAGAGAGAGAAACAATTTTATTTCGTTTTTTCACATGGCCTTAGTTGCTCCAACACTCAGTTGTGTATGTGGTGCTGGGGTTTGAACCCGGGTCCTCGTGCTTGCCAGGCAAGCACTGAAACCGCTGAGCCACCGCTCCAACCCTCTCAGTTTTTGATTGTTCACATTTATCCGCCTTATGGGGTTCTTGTGAGAATTAAATAAGATAGTATATGTAATAACATCTATCAGGGCCTGTCACAAAATGGGTACTCAATAAATGGCAACTATTGTCATTCACATATTTACTCTGTCCCCCTTTATGTAGTGACATATTTGCTTTCATTAGAAGTTGATGACTCTTTTGAAGAAATAAAAAAAATCTAAAGAACCATATCATATTCAATGTTTTTCTCAGCAGATTCTAGCAGCATCTAGCATATTGTAGTTGTTGAATGAGTGAATTGATAAATATTTGGTGGATGGATGGATAAAAGAATAAATGACTACCTATAGAAACAAACAAAACCAGCATTTTGATAACTCATAGATTTGAGGGAACTTCTTTAGACAATCTAAATCAGTTCTTTCTCACCTTTCACCTGGCAATCTCTTGCTCCTGATGCGAGCCTGTTCTTATATAAATCCATGCAAGTGACTGTTCCCTGGTGGCCATAGAAGATTCGTACACAAACCCCACTTTTCAGATCCCAGTATCTGCAGGGAATAGACCAAAACAAAGACTGAGATTTCTGAGGACCTAAGAGAACCTCAGTGTTCCTTTGTATCAATGGGTACTTGGAAAGCAATGGAGTTTCATGGATAAGCTTAAGATTCAGAGACCTGGACTTGAATCCCAGTTGCAACAGTAGCTGGTATAATTTTGGGAAAGTTACTTAATTTCTATGCAAGATTCCTTTTCTCATTGATAAAATGGTTATAATAATGACAGTAGTTACCTTGATGGATTAAAAAAAAAAACCAATACACTGAGCATCAACCAGAAATGAGTTCTATCCCTCAAGGACATTTGGAAGTATCTGGAGAGAATTTTTGGTGGTCACATGTGGGGAAGTGGGGTTAGTGTAGAGTCCAAGGATGCTACTAAACATCCCACAATGTGCAGAGAAGCCCCCACAAAGAATTATTCATCCCCAAATGTCAGTAGCACAGAGGTTGAGAATCCCTGCACCAATACATATAACCTTAGGACAACGACTCATACATAGAAAATGTTTGGTCAATGTTAGCTTGCTTTAGGTGGGAGGGTCCCTGCAATGACCATCAGGCTTAAGATTCACAGCACTGATTCAATGATAGATCTGACCTTCAAATAAGAGCAACAGAGTAATTTACGGCTGTCACTTAGTTCCAAAATACTTCATGTACATGGAAAGGCTATCTAAGACCTATATGGGAACATGTATGAGTCATGCTGTTTTTCAATGAGAAAATTTGTTTGAGGTCTCTTCCCTGCCATTAAAAAATTCTTCCACTTTAGCCAAGCTGCTTTTGTGACAAGTCAGTTATAATGTTAAGATTAGGGATTCTGAGGCCAACTCCCCGAGGTTCAATCCCAGGTCCATCACCTACTAGTTGTGTGATCTTGGTAAATTACTCAACCACTCTGTTTCTCAGTTTCTTCTTCTTTTAATTAGGAATAAAAACAGTTTTTATCTCCCAAATTATTTTAGGTTCCGCACATAATGAGTATTCCTTAGGACATGGCAAATTTTTTTCCTCCTAATATTCCCCAGGGTCCTACAACCTTCCCAATTTTTCAGAGCCTGCTATGCAGCCACAGGGCATTTAATGATGTCCCAATAATCTGAACGAAAGCTGTCCTGAATTTGTTTCTAGCAACATGGCAGTCCATACGTCCAGTTTGGTTCATTTAATGTGTGGAAGAAAAGGTAGTTGATAAGCACTATTTCAAAATGGAAATAGAAGGAACTTCCTCGACTTAATACAACTTTAATTCAAAGTCATAACAGCAAGCACTATGCTTAATGGAGAAACTGCAGAGTCCCTTGAAGAAGGAAAACAAGGTGACAACGGCCACTCTCACTGTCACTGCTTTCCACAACCCTAGAAGGCCCAGGCAAAGTTATAAAGAAAGAAAAGGAAGAAAAAAATGATATATACAGATATTAGAAAAATAATATGTTGTCATTATTAGCACTTAACAAGATTATCTACAAAAAAAATCCAAATCAATATTAACACATACTTTTAGCAGTAATGAAAGAGATGAGGGAAGTTGCTGGACACAATAGCATCTTATAAAAATCAATAGCATTTCTCTATTCCAGGAATAACCAATTAGAAAACACAAATGAAAATAAAATCCATAATAGCAATAGAATCATGAAGTTAATAGGCATTTAATAAGAATACATAAGACTTTTGTAAAGAAAACTTTAAAGTTCTAAGAAAGAACCAAGAAGATGATATCAATGAACATATTCCCCAAATTAATCTATAAATTCAATGCAACCCCAATCAAAACTCTAGTTAGGTTTAAGTCACTATATTTATTCATCAAAAGTCAGAATATTATAGATACATGAAGTGAATTCAAAATATGTAAAATATATATTCATATGTCTATATGAATAAATATATTGACTTAAAAATATATGTATACTTCTATGTTTGTGTGTGTGTGTGTATATATATATATATCACAGCTGTTAATATAAAAAAGAAAATAATAGAACTTTCCTTACCATGACATATTCACCAGATGCACTGCTAAAAATACATTTCAAAAAATTTAAAAACAGGGTAATTTTGACACAAGAATAGAAAAACAGAGCAATGAGAGTTCTGAGACATTCCCATGTATGTATGGAAAACAACCACGTGATAAAGATGGGGCCACATACCAACTGTGGGTCAGAGGGTGGGGCACAGATGACAGGTTACTTAGTAATTGCTATGGGAGAAAAACACTTCAATTTATTTAAAAATAAATAAATAAAATGGAAACCCTATTTAACACAGCACAAAGTTAGAATACAAACAGATTGACTGAATATAAAAGATCAAACCATAAAGTTACTAAAAAAAAATTTAAAAATATCTCTGTGACCTCAAAGCAGAAAGAACTATAGACATGAGAGGAAAAAATCATGATAAACTGACAAATTTTATTTCATCAATATTAAGAATTTTTGTTCAACACAGGACACAATGTCAATAGGTGAAAGAATGGAAGATGATATTTGCAATTTTAAAACTGACAAGAGACTACTATCTAGAAGGAAATACAAGGAACAGCAAATCAATAAGAAAATTAGAGCAGCCTCAAAAGAAAAGTAACCAAAAGGACATATCAGGCAATACAAAAGAAAAAGTTGCAAACGGTAATAAACTCATTAGTAATCAGAGTAATGCACAGGAAAGTGGTTTTACACATATTCTTCCGGCAGAAGTTTGGAAGCTGGATGATGCCCAGTGTTGGCAGGGAAGCAGAGATGCCAGAGCCCTGCTGGTGAAAGCATAGACCCATACTGTCATTCTGGATTTCAAAGTGGAACTTCTTAATCAAATTAGGTGCTGCCTAACCTATGTCTAAGCAAGTCCATACTTGGGTACATATTGCTAAAAAATAAAATCTCGTAACATCCTTAAAGAGACATAAATGAAGATGTTCAATGCAACATTATGTAAAGCCAATCCAATCTATTGCCCATCTCTAGAGACGCAAGTAGGTAAAATGTGTATATAGAACCTGAAAAACTATAAACGGCCCCAAACGACTTGCCTAGATGGTGGCATTGGGTGAATCTGGGAAACTCAGGGTGAGGCACAAACATTAGGAACCAAGGGAAGTTTAATATACCACAGATGCAAATTATAAATGTATGTGCAGAATAAATCGGAACACATTTTGAAAGAACACACATCAATAAAAAGAAGAAATATTAGGTGGTAGCCCAGTGGCGGATAGGAGTGAAGAATAGAGGTAAAATAGAATGAAGAAATAGCATTAACCATCAACAAATATCACCATTACCAAATATACCACACAAAAGTTAAGAATTTCTGTTCATCAAATGATGCCACAGACAATGAAAAGGTGAGTCTTAAAGTGGAAGAAGAAAATTGCAACACAAAATAAACAAGAGATTTGAATCTAGAAATTACAAAAAATTGTTATGAATCAGAAAGAAGAGGGTAAATAAACTGAAAAACAGTCCCTCCCTTCAAAAATGAAGTAACTAAACAAGAACTTCATAGAAGCACAAATGGCTCCAGAAACATATTATTATACTTATTTTACATGTCAACTTGGAGGCTGGGTGCTTTTGGTTGAGAATAATATTTACATTGAGGGTCTGGACCAGGGGTTATGAGATTATGGCGTTTGCCTGGCATGCACAAGTACATGGGTTCAAACCCCAGCACCACGTACGTACACAGTGAAGTGTCAGAGCAACAAAAGCCACATGAAATACTAAATAAAATGGACTCTCTCTCTCTCTCTCTTAATCCAACCACTTTGGAAAATAGTTTAGTACTCCTGCCCAGAAATTCCCCTACTGAGAATTTTTTTTTTTAAATCCATGCATGTGGGTACCAGGTGACATAGTCAAAACCATCTTTGGCAGTGTTCTTGGAAAGAATCAAAAACTAGAAATAACACAAATGTCCATCAATCAAATAATAAGTGAGTTGCAATACATTCATCCAATAAAATATTGTAACTCTATAAATCAACGACTGGTGCCTACATCATATGGACTAATCTCAAAACAAAGTTCAGTGCAAGGTTCAAGTACTGATGAACTTTTAAAGGATCATCCTATTTATGTTAAGTTCAAAAATAGACAAAAGATATGCGAGATAATGAAACAAGAGGCAGAAACTAAAGAAATACAAGGGAATGGTCCACATAAAATTTAGGGGAACATTACTTCTGCCTGAAAAGAGGAAAGAAGCAATAAGGGACGGGCACACAGGGTGTGATGGGGGAGGGGTAGTGCTCTTTCTTTGAGCAATAAGGAGAAGAGTGTTTTTTTATGTTGTTTAAAATATACAAATATGTGCTTTTGTTTTTAATCATAGTTATATATAACATTGGAGTTCATTTTGACATATTCATACATGCATGGAATATAATCAGTCCCCAGTATGTCCCCTTTCCCTGCCCTCCTCCCTTTCCGTTCCCCTTCCTCTATTCTACTGGTCTTTGTTCTATTTATTTAAAGTTATTTTAATTCGTGCATGAATACATACATTTTAAAACATCATTTTGCTCCTATATTATATTTTATACCCACAAAATATCTTTCCTTGAAGGAATCTATAAAATGAAATACACCTATAATCCCAGCAGCTTGGGAGGTTGAGGCAGGAGGATTGCAAGTTCAAGGCCAGCCTCAGCAACTTAGCAATTCCCTAAGTAACTTAGTGAGATCCTGTCTCAAAGTAAAAAATAAAAATGACTAGGGATGGGGCTTAGTGGTTAAGTGCTCCTGGGTTCAATCCCTGGTACCAAAAATAAGTAAATAAATAAATAACAAAAAAAGTTAAAAAAATGAGACTTTCTGATTCATAGTCACCAACTAGAAAACGCATCTGATAATTTTATGAATCTATCCCATTCAGGTAAATTCTTGACTTTTACCTTGTTTAAGCCTTTGAAGGTAAATGGATGGCTATGGAAGAAATTATGCTGAGTGAAATCAGCATAACCCAGAGAACCAAGAGTCGAATGTCTTCACTCATCTGTGGAGGCTGGAGCTAGACCCTGACCACTGAGAAAGGAGGTCTACTATCATGTTTAAATCCGGATAAGATGTAATGTCATACAACTTAAGGAATTTGTAGAGATGTATTGGGAAGGAAGGAGGAGGGATAAGGATGGGTAATTGGGGGGGGGG
>PVKS010011751.1:0-55748 GCA_004027875.1 Aplodontia rufa | reverse complement strand
ACAGGTAAAGTGCTTTTAAAAGAAATCAATATCTAATCTTGATTAAAGACTCAGTAAACTAGGAAGTTGCTTAAGTCATGTACAAGTTTTATCAATGAATCGAAAGATTAATTAATGAATGGCACAACAGCCCGGTGCTGATATTAATGCCGTATCTTGAATTTGAATTTCAAAGAGTAAAGATATAAGATTAATCTTACGTGCAGTTTCAACAGCTTAATTTACATGAACTTAAATTCAGCTGCTACAAATAAACATATAAAAATTGCTACTTATAACAAACTGTGTCCGTTCAGTTCTTGTTCAGCAGGAAATTATAAAGCCTCTGTCATGGTAGATCGTATTTAGAGGCTTAGTGGCACCATTTTTCTATGTTTATTAGGTCTTAATGTAGCACTTTACAATCATAAGGTTCCTAATCACCATTTTGCCTTGCCATTGATTGCAACATCACCTGGAAATACATAAGAGAAGTAATGACAGTTGTCCAAGACATCATAGTGTATCTGCGCCGCCATAGAGAATACATGTCACTTAAATTTAACCCCTTTCTTGAGTCTCTGTTTTCCTACCCAATATATGGTCATGAAAATTTATATAAAATTTTATATCATATAAAATTATTATATCATATCAACTCATTTCATTCATAGGTTAACATGCATTTATTGTTTAGAAAGTAAAATTCCTTTTCCATTTCCATTCAGAGTCCTGTTTATTTTGTAAATCTTAATTATATTATATATATATATATATATAAAATATTCACAGTATGCCATTAAATAGGAATGTTTAGAAACAAAGGAAAAAAGGGACTATGAAATTTGAAATGTAGTCCAGATAATGTTTTCTAGTTTTCCTCTGAGGGGTGTGCTTAGAAATGGTCATATCAATGTTCCAATCCATGATGAGAAATATGAGGTGGGTGTATATCAGCTGTAATCTAATGATATCTTTAAACTTTTAACCATTTAACTGTCAGACATGAATATAATTATCAAGACAACTGAATATCAGTTGTGAAACCACAAGTGAAGATGTCACGGAACATGCTAAACACAGTTGAATCTACATTTTTGCCCCTTGGCAAAATCAGTATAAATGAATATAAATTGCTGTATTATGAAGTGCTGTCATTAAATAATTAATTTTTTATTATCTTTGACAAAGGAGCATACATATATGTTTAGGTGGTATGTATTGAGGAATTATTTTTCCTTTAAGTACATGAGTGACTATCTTTCAGTACTTCACACCACATAACAAACCCTGGTATTTTCTTTTTGTAACTGTAGTTTATTCTATCAGTAAAATGTCTCATAATGTTTCAGTGCTGTTCATGAGATCGTCACTGTATGCCCACCTTGAGTTTGGCACCATTATGACTCCATTACTCATGCTGAGTAAGACAGACAAGACACTGTCCTCAACAGTCTTACAGCAGAGAGAAAGGTACTTCTCACTCCAGAACATCAATTAAGGGGATATGATTTATTCAGCTGTGAAGGAGAAAAATAAATAGGAAAATGCAGTGGAAGTTGAGGAATCCTAAACTTGAGAGTTGAGGAAATCTTCCCTGATGACATTTTAACTTTGGACCCAAAGTTCAGAAAAATAACAAGTTATTTTTGTTATTTTGTTATTTATTTCTGAAAATAAAAGATTCGCAGGCAGAGAGAACAGGTAGTACAAAAGCCCTACGATCAGACATTGTCATTGCTGAGGAACCGAATAACAGCATGTGGCTTTGGTGAACAACATGGCTACAAGCAAAGTAGAGACGGGCGGGAGATACAGTTGGTTAATGCAGAGAAATTGTTTCCAGCCCTTGCTGTGTGCATCAGGACAAAGCCCTGCAGCATGACAGTGTTTAGAAATTGAGCAGAGGAAAGGAACCCAAATATCAGACAAATAAAATGGCCAGTGAGGCTACAGGAAAACCAGGTGAAATAATCAGTGAAGTCAGGAAATGAAACGTTGAAGAAAAAACGGGGATGGTTAGCTGTGCCACCACACTTGTGATATAAGAACAGAGAGGAGATAGCAGGGTGATTTTAAAATAGAATCCCAGCTGAAAAAGAGGAAGGCAAGAACAAAAGGAGGGAAGGGGGACATAGGCAGTAGCCTGAACCGACAGATTAGAACTCTCACTGGGAATTGAAAACACTGATTTAGCAGGAGTCCTGAGTAATAGATTTAGAGGCATCACAGAGATTATAGTTAATTATTTTGAGAATGCTGATTTTAAATGGGAAAAAGGAAGGCAGATAGGGGGAAGAAGGGATGGCTAAACTTCTGTTGTCCCGATTTTAGGCTTTGCTTTCTGTGAAAGAAATTATAGCACATTTAAACACATACATGACAGCTGTTGTATTGGAAATACACACCTCCCCAGTTCCCTCAACACCTCTGTTTCCTGATTCCTTGTCAGCTACTGCTACAGTCCACCTATTCCACTTAGGCCTACGTAGTTTGGTTGTAAAATTTCACTGCCTCCTACATAGTGAGGCTAACCAGCCATTTGCTCCTAGTTTCTGGTCCCTTCCTCCTGAACTTGAATATAGCAACACCACAGGCCAGCAGGTCCGGCTTCCCAAGCAACCACCACAGGGACCAAATAATGAAGTCTGAATGTGCAGTGCAGTGTGGAGTGTGTGTGTGTGTGTGTGTGTGTGTGTGTGTTTGGGGGAGGGTGTGGCTGTAACATCCTGTGGGTGAAAATCTGATGACTGAGACAGCAGTCCTTGTCTTTCTCCTTCTGATGGACAGCAATAAAGCCTAATTTCTGCCTACAGATTTCTGCAGGTGTCTACTGCAATGACGTCAATCAGAGGAGGCTGCCAAGTGCTCAATTTTGTCTTAAGGGTAAGAGTGAAGCAGTGGCCTGCCATTAACAATCGTCCTGCTTGCTTTCCCTTCAGGGGTTCGGTTTCCTGCCCCTTAGGCTTGTTGTGTTGGCGCTGCGCCTCTTAAATAAAGATTATTCCCAGTCGTCAGCTTAAGCTTGTTTTCCTGGGAACCCAGACTAAGAGAGTTACATATAAAGAAAATATTCAAAGTTCTGTGCTGTTTTGGGATTCCATCAGTGTTCTCGCACTTTTACTGTTTGTGGAAACTTTTTAAATAGTTGTAGATCTACAATTATGTTTTAATATTTAATAGAATTCATGCATCTAAAATGTTGAAAAATATTCCTGTTCTTGTCTATTTAGTCGAATTGGCATTTAGAAGTGAATTCTCAGGCAGCCAAAAGAAAATTCATTTAAAAGTTATAATCAATAAAGCATTAATTGGTGAAGTGAAAACATGAGTCTTTTCAATATTCTTATTTATAAATAAATATCTAAGGTATTTGTATCTCACTTAAATAAGTCACTAGCATTCTTTCTGCTCTTTATTTTTTGGTCATTATAGTTTCTTATTGTGAAAGGATAATATGCTCATTGTTGAAAATTTATGAAAAAATTTTGAGTTGATAAAAGAAAATAAGTGATGAAATGCTGGTCTTCTGTATGCTATATGCAATAAAATGTGGATAATTATTATTAAAATCTGTATATATCCAGTTTTATATACTAAAGAGCTAAAACGTTTCTTAATCTTATTTTCAAGTTTAGCTATTCTAAGTACCTTGTTGAAACCACTTTCAGACATAATCATCTTCTGGGTTATTTTCTTAGATAATATTTCCAGACTTTGCTATTTAGAAATTGATAGTTATATTATGATTGCTACTAAATACAGTCAAATTTCTTTCTAAAAATTTTTCCTAACTTAAAAATCAATATTAATAGAAGGAAGCAACTCTTTTACCACATGCTTTACAATATTTTGTAAAATCTTTTCAAACGATTGTTATACATTTTTTTTAAAAAATTATTTATTTAAATGCTTCGTTCTACAACATAGAATTTGCTAGTACTGTTTGCTAAAACTTTTGACCTTTTGTATTTCATTATTTTTAAAGTTAACTACATACATATAGTACTTCCTGTCAATTATTGTTAATAATGTTTGCCAGCATATAATTTGCATCTTTTTAGCTTGAAAATAAAGGTTCTCACTGGTATCACTCATTTTGTGTTGTTTTATGTGTTCTATCATTAATTTCATTAATAATAATTTCCTCTGTGACAGAAAAGACATATATTTTTCCTAAATTTCTGGAGTTCATATTATTCAATAAACACTTCAATTCGGCTAAAATTTAATTTGGCATGAATTTTGCATGGTTCTATATGTAATCTAAATTTGCTTGTTTAAAATACGTTGACGAATTATTCCAATTCTTTTTATTAGAAGTCCATTGATTAATAAATTTCTTTTTCATTATTTATAACATATATAGTCAAGCTATATATTGATGTTAGATTTTTCTCTCATTTCATGATATTTATTCTGTTCATTCTTGAAACTGAAACTAAAATTTGTTCTATTTAAAATTTTTCTTATGTCATTAAATTTGAACATAAGAACAATTTTTGTCAGTTATAAAATAAAATTTATTTTGCTCTTCAGACTCATTTAAAAGAACACATTTCTTTATAATATTCTGCCTTCCTACCCAGGCACATGCTACTACAGCACTGTTTTCTTTGTATATCCCAGAAAATATATCAAATATTCTATAGGCTATATGCCATATCTTTTACCTTTAAGTGATTGCTTTCTCCAGCCATTTTGGAACATTAGTAGCTTGAAATGCAAATACGTATTAACATTGTATCCAATATTAATACAAAAGAATTTGGTTAAATTCTTTTAAATTCTCTTTGTAAATGAGCCCATGTTGCTCAAGATTGCAGCATGATATTACAAACTATCCAATATATAAATTCAACTTCATGAGATAATAAAATAAAACTTGGAGAGTTAATATTCTAGATCATAAGAATACTATGTGCATCATATAATTATCTCCCTTTAAATTTTTTTTCAGAGAATATGATGTTTTTTTTTCTGAGTGACAAAGTCCGTGTAGTCTCTTGGCGGTGGTTCTCATCAGAGCAGTCTTCCTGAGGGAGTCAGTCTCTTCTGCAGCCAGACTGATTTTACAATTTACAAACACAGCAATCCTGTACAATTTCATCATTGTGAATTGGTGATGGGTTTCTTTACTCTTTTTGACATCTGGAAGGAATAAACAGTACAATTTGAAGGGAACACTGTCTCTTTAGAATTTCATGTGCGCTGCTTTCACCATAGGTAAATTAGCCATGACTTTGTTTTAGAGGAGACAAAGGGGAAAGATGTCCTCCTGATGCTGTCAGCATCTCTGGAAGGTTTAATTCTAACAGCTGAAGTGGAGATGATGAATTACATCATCATTGCTGACCAATCAAGCAGAGGAAAGGGCCAAGACAGGAAAGAATGCTTTAGTCTTTTTTATTTATCTTTTTTTTTAAATTCACATTTAAAAATGTCATAGTAATCCTCTTGGGTTTGCACCTCTGGGGACAACTTTGTTTAGGGTTGCTTTGTCATATTTAGTGAGAAGCTACCATAGGGAAGAAAACATGAAAAATAAATAAATTAATTAATTAACGCACTTTTCTACCTTCCTACTAATGTTGAGACTTTCTAAAATTCAAGCAATAATTTCAAGAGAATGCTTTAAGTTTGTTCCTTCCTGTGTCTATATAGGCACCACTCTGGGAGAAAAATTGATTAGAAGTAGCACTGTAAGTGAGGAGATGCTATAAAAGGGATTTTCCATGAAGAGGTGCTAGATGGGCTTGATAAATATATCATTCTCACTTTTGCGCAAGCAAAAAGTAAAAGTAAAAATTTTACTCTTGTCTTGTCCAAGATTTAAAAAAAAAAATCTTTAGAAAAGTTTCTCAATCTTAGGCCCTTGATAATGTTATAAATGATGTGTCAAATACATTATGAGATAAACATAAATGAATTAACTCAAAATAAGTGGAGTTTAAGGGGAGAAATCTACTTCCCTAGGGAAGCAGTCAGGGTTCATTAGATGGCAAAGAAAAATGCTCACAAAGAAATATACACACTAAAAATGGTAATCCTCACAACTGGCAATAAAACAAACTAGGGACAAACACAGAAATGGCTTGGCTTAAGAATGGTTTCTATTGGCAGCAAGTTAAAGTCCACGTAGACAACATCTATCATCCTCAACACTCAAAGCAGAGAGAGGAAAAGTAAAAAGAACTGCTAGTGACTATATTTCTAAAACTCAGTGAATTGTCTAGCACAAAAAGGTGCCCAACGAATAGTGATAAATGGCTGAACTGATCCTTTCATTCAACACATATTACATAACTAAATAAATAAAAGCAAGATGTAAGTGTTTTGGTCTCTGCCATGAGAATTAGCATTGAATCAAAAGATTGATGATCTTGTAGATGCTTTTTCCACCTTGCAAGATTCAACAACTCCTTTTCCAGTAATATTTTGGATACGTTGAAACTGGATATCTAGCCATTTCCTACCATTCTATCACCTGCTTCATTAAAGCTTACCTTCTAAAGCAATATCTTCCGTGGACTTCATTATCCTTTATTCCATATCCCCCATTCCCATATCCACCTAAAATATTTATTTATGAACTTTAATTCTCTTTTAATACTCTATATTATGGTTTTGATATAGTGTGTGTCCCCCAAAGAATCATGTATTGGAGGCTTTGTCCTCAATGTAGTGTTAAAGAGGTAATGTGAACCTTTAAGAGGTGAGGTCTGGTGGGTTCTTAGGTCATTAGGAGAGAAATACTTACAAAGATAGCTCATGAGCCCTCTAAGTGCCTGCAAGAGGGATCTCACCCCTTGAATTTTTCTCTGGCTTCTTTTTTGGTGATTTACTCTCTTCCTCTTGCACATCTGTACTTTTGCCATCTACCATGAGGTCCTCACCAGAGCTGAACTGGTGCCAGTGCCATGACCTTGGATATCCAGATCTGTGAGCTAAAGAAACTTGTTTATCAAATTATTCTCTCTTAGTCATTCTGTATTAGTAACAAAAATATGGACTAATACATAATGACTTTATAATGTGAGATATTTATCAAATTTGTCCACCCCCAAACTGCACACTCTATTAAAACATTAGGAGCTTAGGAACAAAAACCCCATCACAATGTACCCTCCTAAACCCCCAGCAACCTGCCTTGAAAATAAAATATATTTCTTATTATTTAGAAATATGGAAAGAATGGATCAACTATGGACCCTCTCCATGACAGTATCTTCACTTGTAACCTTTCACTACCACCATCTATCCTTCTTATTCTTAACCACATTTCAGATCAGAGCTTACAGGAAATTGCCAAATTTCATGCTTTTCATATCTGGGCTAGGTCTTCTTTGAAATGCTCTTTTTTCCAAGATTAATATACATCATACCATATTTAAATTCCCTAATACTTATTTATATACCATAGTACTCTAAGTACCCCAAGGCTCAGACAACATCCATCTTATTTGGCATTAGAGCCCTGGTGTTTAGGTTATGATAGTACACTGCTAGTTATAGTGTACTATTATATCAAGTAAGTAAATTCTGCTAACAAAAGTAAAGAGGTTTGAGGGAAAGATCTACTTCCCAAGTTGATGGAATTCATTGGAATCCTAACAGATGCATACATACATCTGTTATAGTAATGAATGAACAAATGGATGAACGAATGTCTAGGTAAAAGTTCTGGTGAGTGAAAGGAAAGCAAACAACTAGACAATACGCCAGATGTAACATCTACGCGGTGAGCTTTCTTACAGTGCTATAGAAGATAAAAATTTTCTGGTTCTTTTTCATAGATGGCACAGGATTTTGGCATGCCCAGATTTATTTAGGTATTGAAGTTGCTATTCCACCAGGACACTGAGAATTGATGAGAATTTCCTCCTTTAGCAAGAAGAAAAACTCCAGCCACGAACACTATGTGTCTATATTTTATATGCATATTCCCATGGTCCACTAAAATTTCAATTCCTGTTTATTTTTTCATTTACACAATTTGGAGATTTCTGCTGCCTAGATTTAAGCTAAACTAAGCATGCAATGCTTGTTATTGTGTGATTAACACATCTAATATTTTAGCGTGTTGAGGTCAGAGGGTATCTCTTCTGCATTCTCAGAGTTCACCATATGGCCCACCCTTCAGTTTGCATCCAACATTGAGAAAACAGCCTTACTGTACTCACTTTCCAGAGATGGGGTAAAACCTCTGTCCACATTTGGTTTGAATGTCTAGATGAATGATGTCACATACACACACCAAGAAGGTCTAAAAATGGGTTATTACTCACATAATGAGGCCTTCTTGAGAAAGCAAACAGACCTCCAAGCCGGTTTAAAAGAGGAGGCTGGAGAGGTGGCTCAGCAGGAGAATGCTTTTCTGGCACACACAAGGATGTGGGTTTGAACCTCAGCACCACATATACAACTAAGTATCAGAAAATTAAAAACCAAATGAAAAAGCAAATAAAATTTGACTCTCTTCCATCTCTCTCTCCCTTTCTCTCTCTCTCCTTCTCTCTTTAAAAAAAAGTGGTTTAAGATTAGGAAAAGATGACTAGCATGTGGTTGATGGTCATTAGGCATTGCTCTGGTTAAGACAGGGACAAGATTGAAACACTTATCCAGTCTCAACATAGGGAACCCTTGGGCTTTTTTATTAGCTTTCCCAGGTGTGGTGCAGAATAGAAGGAGAGTGGTGGGCTTAAAAGCTTCCTGGAGTTAAGTATTGAAAACAGAGAGAGACTATATTACTATTCTTTACCTACACTTGTTTATTATTGTATTCATTTTATAAATAAAAGAGCATTTTTCAAGTGCTAAAGGTTAGAAAATGGCAATATTAAATCTGGTAATATATTACCCATGATTAAGCATACTTAGGGATTCTAAGTGTTCAAATTTTGGCTAATATTATCTATGCATCTTTTCAAAGTTACTTTTAGGCCACCATTATAGCCTGAGATGTAAGTAGAAATCTTCTGAAAGAATCTCAGTCTTCTCTATTTCTGTGGTTACCTAATTCAGTAAACAACATCATATAGTGGCATATGTAGTATATTTGGTATTTCGGATGTACTTTTATTTTTTGCATCACCATCACATAAAGGACAAAATTATTTTATGTAATAAACATGCAACAAGTAATAATATTTACTTTATGTATTTATTTTTCAGTTTTAATACAAGTATTTGAGAACTAAAACACAGAACATATTTAATTTTTTAATATGTCCAAATATAGTAACATATTTTATATATTAAAAAAAGTTTTCCTTACCAAAGATATACTCTTTACATTTTAAAAACAGGCATTTCACGCAGTTACATTAAATAAAAGAACTGAAGTAACTCACATTCACTTTACTTCACTTTACAAGTCTTTACAATTACTTATGTTTTCTCTGCTTATTCAGAATGTACTGATTAAGTACAGGATTATTTAATAGGTACTACCACAAAGGTAAATACATACATCTCCTACCAACATGCATCCTCTTGA
Source organism: Aplodontia rufa (assembly GCA_004027875.1). Classification (NCBI taxonomy): domain Eukaryota; kingdom Metazoa; phylum Chordata; class Mammalia; order Rodentia; family Aplodontiidae; genus Aplodontia; species Aplodontia rufa. Next base: position 46,270 of record PVKS010011751.1, on the reverse strand, counting down.
TGCATGCACCAAGCATCAAATTCATTTTACTACTTCACTTTTAATTTGCTCTCATTTGGCTCAAGGAGCACATCTGACTCCTAAAACTTTGGATATCATTATTACTTATTAATCATAATATCTTTGATCTCACATTCCCACGAAAGAAGAGTTTAGCCAACATACACTGTACATGCGTTCTAATATAACATTCTGTGAACAGATTTCAAGATGGTATAGGTCAAAGATGGAGGGTGAAAATTTATACAGACACAACACATATTTTCTATTATAATTTATGAAGTTAATATTGGATAAGTTATCACTTTTTCTAAAACTCAGATGATCTAACAGACTGTGGGTGGTCAAGTTACGGTTTTTCCCTGTGCATATCATATAGATATTATTTTTGACAACTAATTTTGATAATTTACCTTTATAGTTGATTTAGGGAAACATATCTATCATCCATGTAGAAATGTGGAAATATTTATATCATCTAACCAGAAATCATATGTGATTGACTGAGGTGGATATCATGAATAATTAAATTATCCGTGTATAAGTTACAAATCCAGGAAAAGTCAGAATTTTTGAACCATATCATAGGCTGAAAAAAGTCTGAGCATAAAACCTCTGATGTATTAAAGCAAGCATATTTTAAGAGTATGCGTTATCTTAAAAATATTAATAACACCTAAGTTGGAGACCTGCACCTGTAATTGCTTACTTCTGACATTTATATCACATTCAGCTAATGATCACATTGCATTTATAAATATGTATTATTTCCAATTAGCTTACAATAATACGTTTCTATTAATAGTTTTAGCATAATATATTTGTTTTATTGTTTGGTTTGGTTTGGTTTCGTACAGGAATTGAACCCACAGATGCCTAACCACTGAACCACATCCCTGGCATTTTTTAGTTTTTATTTTGAGACAGGTTCTCACCAAGTTACTTAGGGCCTTGTGAAGTTGCTGGAATTCAGAATCCCTGTAAACACAAGAGTGTGTCCAACACTTTGGGAACTTAGGTCATAGTAGGACAGCACCCTGTGGATGAACACCAAGAGCTCAGGCTCTCACAGGGCAGCATCCTGTTAGCCTTGGAGCTAATTTTAGAAGGTTTACACCACAGCTGGCATCCTCTCCAGTATCGAGGGACTTTACCTGCAACCAGACATCTCCACTTTGGGAGCAAAGTCAGCTTTTCTGGAAACTTCTTCTCCTGCAAAGGTCCACCTCCAACTTTAATGAGACTTTACTTTCCACAGAGGCCTGCTTTCATCCTAGTTGATCAACTGGACTTCAATAATTTTTAATTCACTCACAATGTAGTTAATGAACTTGATTGATGGAGGGTATTCCCTGAGAGGTTTGTTCATGTTATTCTCCCCCTCTTTAAGCAATGTGAACCTGAGAAAAATTGTCTTTGTTTGACAATTAACTGTATGATTCCTGAACTCATACTTGGATCATCTCTTTATTGTAACCTTATGGGACACATATGACTCTTTTTATCTCTGTGACTTCCATTGTAATGCCTCTTCTTTCTGACACATTTCAGTTCTTTTTTCCTTTTCTTTTATTGAGCTATGGGTGTGTCAACTCCACTTATCTTATTAAATAAATAAATAACTATTTTACTATTTTTAAATGTTTTTTTTTATTCTCTATTTCATTTATTCCTGCTGTAGTTTCAGCTAGCTTTGGACTAGTTCTTCATTTCCTAACTGGTTGAGATGTCAAGTTAGGTGGTTTATTTGATATGACTATTCTTTTTTAATGGAGGTATTTATTACAATAAACTTCCCTCTTAGTATTACATTAGTCTTGGAAATTATTCACGGATATGACACCAAAAGCAAAGGCAGTTAAAACAAAAATGAGTGGCATCTGTTCAAACTAAGCTTTAATATAGCAAAGGGAACAAGCAACTGAGTTAAAAGACAACTTGAATGAAAAAAATTTGCAAACCATGTATCCGTTAATGGGATGATCTCTAAAATACAAATGGAACTCTTACAGCTAAATATTAAAACAACAAGAAAATGTCTTGAATTGCCACGTCTCAAAGAAGCCATACAAATGGTCAACAGGTACAAGCTGGGAAAATACTCAGTATCACTTCTTTGAGGAAATGCAAATCAAAACCAAAAAGATGTCAGTCCCACCAAAAATAAGTAAAGTTGGAGATTATAAACACAGGCTTCTTGTGTGGGAGTGCCTAATAAGAATGGTCACAAAGGACTCTAGAGTCTCAATTTCTCCTGAGTCAATTTGAGCCTGTCTCATAGACCTACAAATCTTCCTAAATTCCTACGTAAATAAACTTGATTTGTTTTTCGCTGAGTTACTCTTCATGGTTTTCACAGACTGGTTGAAACGTTAATTGCTTTTGTGCTAATTATTTACAAAAGAAAATGCTATGCTGTCTTATTTAAGTCATCTTAGCATGATCCCTGCCCTATGTATGCCTCATCCAGTCACCTGTGAACTGCCACCATGGACCTCTGCACTGCCCTGATGATGCTGCATACCCTTCATTGTCCATGCCCCAGCTGATAGAGGACAAGGGCTTCCCCTAACTTCATCGTCTCTCAGCAGGAAGTAGCATGGAGATATTCTCTTCACTCATTTTCCCATAGAAGTGGAATGTAGAAGTTGACAGTGGGGAAATGTAACAGTGGCCCACTATATGCTTTGCAAATAGCCCTTGCTGCTCAGCCACACCAACTTATTTTTAAAATAGATGTGTTTCTTTCTCTTCCTCTCTCTCTGTCTCCCTAATCTCCAGGAAATAGGATTACCTTTTTTTTTTCTTTTCCCACCCCAGGGAAAGTGATCTGTCCTTGAGCACACACCCACCACAGGAACAGAAGTAATTCAGTCTTGAGGATTGAAACAGAAGATCTCAGAAATGACTACCTTAAATTAACAAGTGAATTGCAGCTCTGTCAGAGAACACATGGAATATAGCCTTCTAATCACCTCTTTAAATCCCCTGTTCCTGCTGTTGGGGACAATCACAGGCTCTAAGACCTGAGTTCCCTGTTTCTCCTTTGCTAGAAAAGCAAAAAATTCTTTTCTCTTTCTAAAAAACAAACAAACAGCAACAACACAAAAATCCACCACAATGAGACATCACCTCACATCTGTCATGTTGGCTATTATCAGAAAAACAAGACAAGTGCTCTGAAGAAATCAACATTTGCTCACTGCTGGTGAAAATGCACAATGATGCAGCCACTGTGGAAAACAATATGATGGTTTCTCAACACATTAAAAATAGAATACCATATGACCCAACAATTCCCACTTCTGGGTATTTATTAAAAAGAACTGAAATCAGGATCTCAAAGAGATTATTAGCACTCCTGTGTTACTACTAGTTACAATAATCAAATGTAAAAACAACCTCAATGCCCACCGACAATTGGGTGTATATATATAAAACAATGTGGCTTATATAGATAATGGAAGAATATTCCTCCTTCAAAAAAATGTGTGGGGGGGAAGATTCTGCAATATGCAGCAGCAGGGATGAACCCTGAGAACATTAACCCAGGTGAAATAAATTGGTCATGGAAGGATAAATAGTGCATGATTCCATTTACATAAGCTGTCCAAAATAGTCAAATTTATAGAATAAGACAGTGAAGTGGTGGTTTTCAGGGACTAGGGGGAGAGAGGAATAGGAATGTACTAATTAATATTCTTGATGTTTGAATTAAGCAAGATTAATAAGTTCTAGAGTTCTCCTGCACAACAATGTATTTATACTCAAAAATGCTGTATTGTACACTTAAACATTTATTGAGAGGATAGATCTCATGTTAAGAGTTCATAACAACTTTATAAACCAGAAAAAACTTTTTTTAATATCTCACTGGAATTTAATTCTTATATATGTATCATATGTAACATTTATTTTTTAAAAACCCTGGATCTCAACATATATTTTTCCCTAAGGATTTTAGAAAAGAAATTATGAACTTCTATTTGCACATTATACTTTAGGGAACTTTCAGTTCCAGCTCTTAAAAGAAATTATGAAAACACACTGAATATAAAAGAACAGCCACTTAACAAAAGTGCGAATTGGAATTTGTCAGGTACTAGGGGTAAGAAGGAATAGAATAACTGTTTAATGGCTGTGGTTTCCTTTTGCAGTGATGAAAATATTTTGGGACTACACAAAGGCAGAGTTTGAACAGCCTTGAGAAAGCATTAAATGTCCCTGAGTTTTCTACTTCTAAATGGTTAATTTTATAAAGTTACCTGAATTTCAACTAAATTTAAAATAATTTGAAATGAAGTGTTTTTCACATTTTTCATATTTCTCCATGTGTTCAGGATAGGATTTAGGTGGATTTTCATTCAAAATCATTTATGTTACCAATTGAAGCTCGTAAAACGTGTGCTAGAAAGACTTCATAAGCTCTATAAAAACAGAATATTAATAACAGTGAAATTAACTCATAATGTGTAATTCTAGTTTCTTCTTTTGAAGCACTAATTCCTTTCACACAATCATGAAGAGATAAGAATTTATTTCAAAATAAAAATCCAAATGATTACATATGACAATTCAGAATAATGTTGCTTTGGATATTAAGAATTCTATTGTACTGAAAGCAGAACTTAGAAACTGAAGATTAGTCCTGTTTTGAAGCAATTTATTCATTTTACAAAGCAAATATTTTCTATTTTGTGTATTTAATGAGTAATAATATTGATTTATGTAGATAATTATTGCCCTTTTATGACATAAACAGATAAAATGATAAGAATAATTGATTTTTAGTAATTCATACATTTTTTTTGTTAACTTATCTTTCTTCACTGATGACTCCAATACAATAATTCATACAATATATGATGGGAAGAATTCTTATTTTTCTTAATTTCAGAGAAGATGTTTAACATTTTGCCATTAATACCAAAGTTTTTTAAGGTTTTTTTAATTGAACATTTTTATCAGAATAAGTAATTAATTCTTAACCATAGTGTCTAATGCTTTTTTATTCATAAATATCTATGAAATATTTCCCAATATAGTTATACACTCTTTTGAATTATTTCTTTCCTCTTTAATCTGAGAAATTGCCTTAATATCTTTTCTTTTTTTTCATTAAGGAGTTGAGTTGTACAATCATAAATGACTATAAAATAATAATATAATATGCATTTGATTCTAATCCAGAGTCACCCCCACATTGCCCACCCCCAGTCTCTTGATTTTTCTAATTTCCCCCACAACAGCAATAAATGTCAGTATACATATATGTGAAAAACTATGAATTTTCCAGTATTAAATGATTGCATAAGTATAATTTGGCATTGTGGCGGGGGGGCGGTAAAGAGTATACTACGTTGCTTATTGTCATCCCCATATCAATTTCTATCATCCCTCTCCCTTTCCCCCTTCTTCCCTATATATTTATTGTTCCCCTAGGTATATGTTGCTATGCCTTTGTTGGTTCTAGTACAAGAGCTTGACTGTCTTTCACCCAAGCCTGAGTTTTGCTCTAGTCTCCACAAATGAGGGAAAACATTTGTTCTTTGAGTCTCTGGATTTAGCTAACTTCGCTCAGCATGATTTCTTCCTTTGCTATCCATTTACCTTCAAAGGCCATAATATTGTTGCTTCTAACACCTGCATAGAATTCCATTGTGTGTGTCTACATATATACGTGTACCACAACACCTTTGGAAGCGATTCATCTAGTGCTGGGCATCTGGGTTATTCCACAGTTTAGCTACTGTAAATTGAGCTGCTATGAAGATTGATTTTGCTGTGTTGCTGTAATGTGCCAATTCTAACTCCTCTGGAAAAAGTGGGATAGTGGATCAATCCCTAACGTTTTGAGGACTCTGCACTTTCCAGAGCATCTGTACCAGTCTACAGTTCCAGCAATAATGTGCTAATGTTCCTGTCTCCCTGCAACCCTCCAGCATTTGCTACTGTTTATACTCTTCATCTTTGCCAATCTGACTGGAGTGAGTTTAAATCTTAATGTAGCTTTGATTTCTCTAATTACTAGTGATTTAGAATACTTTCTCATATATTCTTTGGCTTGCTCAAGTTCCTTTGTTGAGACGTTTCTCTTTGGCTCTCTGGCCCATTTATTGATTAGATTGTTTGTGTTTTTGAAATCAAATTTTTGAGTTCTTTATAGATTTTGACTCTTAGCTCCCCTATCGGAGGAATCACAGGCCATGATTATCTCCCTTTCTGTAGGCTCTCTCTTGAGAGTTTTGACAAATTCCTTGGCTGAGCAAAGGCTTTTTAATTGAATAGAATCCCACTCATTAATTCTTAACTTTACTTCTTTCACTTTGGGAGTCTTGTTGAGAATGTTGTTGCCAACTCCCATGTGCTGGAGTGTTGCTCCTAATTTTCCTTCCAGCAGTTGTATGGTAGCTAGTTTAATTCCTAGTTCCTTGATCCATTTTGATTTTTTAATTGACTTTTGTGCAAGGTGAGAGAAAAGGATCTAATATCAACTTCTTGCAAGTGACTTTCCAGTTTGTCTAGCACCATTTGTTGAATAACCTGTTATTCCTCCATGTTATATTTCGACCCCCTTTGTCAAATATTATATGTTTAAAGATGTGTGGGCTTGTCTCAAAGTCTTCTATTCTATTCCATTGGTCTTCATTCCTATTTTGATACCAATACGATGCTGTTTTTCAATAATTTATAAAATCTTTTAATGACTACTCATTTTACCATATTTAATTCAGCTATAGTTTTGCATAATGTAGGTAAGGTATAAAAGTGAAATATACTATTATTGTAGATGAAATAAGTACATTAAGTATTCCTGATATTCATTAATTCTTCTTCTCTAACCTTTTAGGAATGCGAATTCTGGTTTGTAGCCTTTGATTTTTTACTACATTCCTGCACAGGAACATCAGTCAGGTTAATAGTCCATGACCCAGTACCTTAATTTAGAATCCCTTATAAACAGAGCCAGTAAGAAAGACTTGGGTGCAGTTATTTTATTTGAAAGGTGATTTTAGGAAGTGGGAATAAGGAAGCAAGGAGAACAAAGCAGACAACAAAGGAAGAAAAGTCAGTGTTTGCTTGGCGAGTTCTTTCAGTATCCCATGTTAATTATCTGCCTGATGGGATGAAATCTTTTTCCATTGACCCCTCTTCCATTTGAGAGTTGTCCTGAGGATGTAAATTTCCCACATTTTTAGGCTGAGTTTGTGTAAAGAAAGGCTCATAGGGTTCCACAGCACTAAGCACAAATCACAAATATGAGCAGCATGAACTTGTAATGTTACATTGTGAGCACACGGTAAGTCTAAGTGAGATGGGGAAAAGTTAGGTGGTTAGAGTAGTTAGAATGTTTGAGTCAATCAAGGGAAACCGGTTCTTTTCCTTTAAGATCAATTTGACATTCCCCAACTCTAAAGAGAAGGGTCTGGCAAGGTGGGTCCAGATGCAGACACTCCCTTCTGCTAAGCCAGGCTACACATTCTTTCTACTGATGCCTGGAGGCACAAACCCAAGGCTGGACCCAACCAGAATTTTCCACACCCAGATCCTAGGTTTGGAGGAGGGAGAAGATGACCAATTGAAGGGTGAACTTCCTATAAAAAGGGCAAACCTAGCTGCCACTTCAGCTCTGTCCCCTTCTCGCACTCTGGGGAGCCTGCTCTTTTCCCCACACTTTACTTTCTATTATCATCTTACAGTAAAGTCCTGTCTGCTATGCTTGCCTCAGTGTCCCTCAGTTTCCTTGTTCCACTCTGAGAGGACACGAACCCAACATCCACAAGACCAGCATCAAAAGCTCCTCCAAAACAGGAGTCCGCAGTCATGATCAGTGGGAGCCTGGTTGCTGTGCTGCCGGAGCGGGGCACTTCCCCCCAATGTGTCAACTCCGGAGTCAAATGAGGAAATGATTCTTCTTTCCTTCATCTGTTATCTTAAGTAACTCACTTATACATACAGTGTGAGAAATAATTTTCACATATTTTCTCTTTCAGTCCTAAGTTTTGTGGTCAGCAAAAGACAATTTAATATACCGTGGTAGTAATCTAGAAAATATTCTATAAAATTGTGGTATATGATAGAGGTAATTAAGTTTCCCAGGTACTGACACATTTCTAAGGTGTAATGCTCACTATTTATTGAACTTCCAAGGACGTACATACATCTTTCCTTATTATTCAAAAACGATGTTACTAACGGGGATTGTCCTCTCCATAACTGAAAGATGGGTGTGTGACTAATGGTCCTTTCTATCCCCATAAACGCACACGCTGTCCTTCAGCTATGATTTGCTGTGACTGAGGCTATTTACAAGTAAGTCTCTTTGCATTCAGGGTCTTTACAACACCTCCTGTGAAACAGAAACACCCCTTTTCGAATTGTATTGTGTAGTGCTAAATTGACTTTGCATTAAAAATAAGCAATTCTCTTCTCAAGAGAGCGCTCTTTAGCTTTCATTCTAATGCCAAGAAACATTAACCAGGACATTCAAGACAGGAGATAAAGACAGGTGTGGCACAGCTGCTTTTCTCATCAAACACATAGGAAAAAAGGATTTTTTAAAAGACAGAAGAGAGAGTCAACTTTTATTTTATTTTTTCATCTGGTTTTTGGTTTTCCTCCTCTTAGTTGTGTACGTGGTGCTGGAGTTCGAACCTGCATCCTCATACACGCCTGGAAAGTGCTCTACCATGGAGCCACCTTTCCAAGCCCCCCAAAACAATAAAATAATATCTTAAAATTACAGGTGCCTTATGCTATTTATATTACTGCTTGTTTGGGTCTGTGTTTTTCCCATTAGCTACTGTGCTCTCTTGGATTAAAAAAAAAAAAGAATGTTATGGGAGTGAGATTATTCTGTGAGAAACTGACAGGTAAACGTCGTCTCAAGTCAGTTCTCTTTAACCTGAATCCTCACCACAGATTTCAATTCTCTCTCTCTTTTTTTTTTAATATGTCATCACTTGCCAGATATTTGGGGGTTTTCTTCCTTCACATATCTCTTGTTTCCAACCTGTGTTTTCCTGTCTTCCTGCCATCACCTAGCAGAGTGCCTCTCAATATTTATTCTGTGGATCCTGCAGGCTCGGCATCATACTATACATAAATACACAACTAAATTACTGCACATATCTATGAGTTAATTCCTTTTACTCAGTTATCTAGATCTTTTTTATTTAAAATAACAGGAAATTATTCAAATTAGTGCCAAAATAATATAAAGATAAATTGTCAGGATAGAGAGGTATCTCAGAGTACCCAAGAGAAGTGAGATATACCAGAATAGAAGAGGAACCTGCACTCAGAACCAGAAATTCTTCAGAAATAGGCAGTTCCACGAGGCGGTTTGTCTCATGGATGTCTCTGAATATTGTTTCTTTTCCTGCAACTACTTTGAAGTTCTTGAATATAAGTTTTCTCTACCCCTTTAAGTGTCCGTGTTCAAATATGGACAACACACTGCTCCCCAGCTTCTGTGTTATAATTCAATAACTGTGGTAAAAATGATTAACACATTAGTGTGAGCCCTCCAAAATCAAATTTACTTATTGAAGTTTGGCAGTCCTGTTTCTCAGCCATACTGTGACTTTTAAAATGGCAATTAGCTAAGAATGTCCATTTCAGTTAGTGCCTGGTAGAAAATCAATACAAAACTTCAGGATGTTCATCCACCATTACATAATATATGTGGATTTTGTTAATGGTATTCTGAATACAAAAACTTAGAAATTGCTCAATTCAAGGAATTAACTCCAATATTAGAAATTTCACATGAAATCAAAATGAAAGGTAGCATGTGAGTCTCATGCAAACATGTTCTTATACAGGAGAAGCCTTTTAATCACCCTTTTAAACCACATTTCCTCAGTATCAGCTCATGTTTTGTTCAGTTTGATAAGTGCAGTGAAAGGATTCTTATCGCCACACCCTGGATGTTATAAATGTCAGGAACAATTATTTAAAATCTCTGTCTAAGAGAATTCTTTGTTACCTAGATGTGTGTTAAAATAAAGTTTTTCCCTTGAGCACTCCGGATAATCTCTTCTGCTGAAAGGGAGAAAGGCCACCTGACCTTACTGGTGTCAATAGTTATGTGCCTCCCTGGGAAAAAGAATAGGAAGAGGGGTTAATTCACTTTTGTGATCTCCCATCTAGGGTGATCCCTTTGGAATGAGCTTGGTCAAAAAAAAAATTATGAGGACTTTCAAAGCAGGACATGCTCACACACATACACACACACACACACACACACACACACACACACACAGATGCATACACACATTGTGAACTGCCCTACCATCTCACTTCTTTGGGAAGGTACATACTTGTGTTAGTGTCTGAAGAAACCCAGTGGGCATAGAACTAACATCATTCTGGAAAGTGGTAGAGGTTGTGAGTAAAGCTGATACTATTCTGGCAAAAAGCCTCCTTTGAGTCACTGCAGGCAAAAGAGAACTGAAGAGCTGTGACCACCTGGGAATCGGGCCCAGTGGCCCATATTTTTCCCAAGAGTGCAGCTTCATTTTCAAAACTGACAGTAGATAGGTGCTGCCTGCAAAATCCAGAGGTTTTGCTTCTGTGCATGAACGTCTATCTGCCCTGGGGCTCTAATCTTCCCAGGGACCTCAGTCAGGGGAAGACCTTACAGTGTGAACTTTGCTCTTTGAAGTGCAGAGACTTTAAGGAGCTAGTCACACACTGAAAACAATCAGAAATTCCATCCATACCTTGCATTAGACAGGATGGCCTGAAATAACTGTTTTATATTCCTACCTAAAATGTTGACTGTAATGAAACGAGCACAATGACTGCTCTTATTTCAAGATTAACTACAGTTGCTCCCCTAGTTCCTGTGTGGTTACATCCTGATAAACCACTATAGGCTGAAAATATTGTAAGTTGAAAACTCATTGAATGCATCCTAGCTTAGTACCGCCGTGCACTGCAGAGTACAGGCTGCTTCCCCTCGTGGCGATGTGGCTGGCAGAAGTTGCAGTTCAGTTCTCATTGCCTGGCATAGTGAGGGATATTGAACCACGCATCACTCACCCAGGAAAGATCGAAATTCAAAATTTGAACTGCAAGGTCTAGTGAATCCCTTTTTGCAACAACATAAAATCAGAAAATATTAAGTCAAGTCATTGTAAACTGGGGACTATCTGTGTATATTTTGCATTCTTTGACCACGCCCTAACATCCAATTTTTGTAAATGTCCCTGGCCCTTGACCCAATTTGCTTGGTTACATATAACACTGTAGTACTTAGGAACATGGTAATTTCTTAGTAGTGTTTTCAAGTTGACATAGACATTCTCATATTCTTTATTCCATAAAGCAGTCCTCGTGTTAATTACCTTCTCTAACAAGCATTCAAACATATTTCCTAAGCATAGTGATATCTCACATAAATAATATGGGCAGGCTTTACCACCATGCTCTTAGGAATGACAGCACTTTTATATCAGTATCCTACAAGGCAGTGGTTAATTAACAAACAGAAATTCCATCTTTTCAAAAGGTCATCTTCTCTAGATAGCTCCAAAGCTCTTTAGCAAGTATTTCTCAGAATCTGTGCTCCTTCTCTCTTCCTCTAGCACCTCTTATGGAAGCTCAAAGGTGCCTCTCAAACTCAGAACCCAGTAGTTGCCTTGATTTGAATCATTTTTGTTTGCCACAAAACTACTTTCTATTCATTCCACTTATATTTAAAAAAATGCTATGAATTGTTACTGGGAGAGTTGGAGTTTCATTTGAACCCTGACACCTAGACAAGCTGGAAACCCAACATCAATTTTATCAAGCTATTATAATTTCCAATTTCTGCCTATAAGCTGAAGAGGAAATATTTATTTCCTCTATATCAAGGTTAGGTCATGAGTACTCCAAAGAAAGCTGTCTGGGCCCCCAGTGTTGTAGTTGTTTAACTGTCCAGCTTAATTAAGTGAATAAATGCTCAGACATTATCCACATGTGCAAGCCTGGAAAACTTGAGGCCTGAGATGAATGTTGCATGTTACGTCCTCAAAGTCAGGGCCCTGCCATTCTATTCAGCAACTGAGCCTTAGTCAAATTAACCCCAGTATATCAAACTCCTTGTCACATCCCTGAAACTCAATCAGAAAGGGGACTTGGGTGAAGGAAAGAGAAAACACAAATTTCTAGAGGCAAATACCTAGAGATATTTCAAATAGGTATTTGGGAAGGAAGGTCATTGCCTCTAAATATGCAGTAGTAAATATTAGACACTGAGAAATATTAGCTGCAAGAAGTGATAGCAATGGCTGGAGCAGTGGCTCAGCAGTTACGGTGCTTGCCCAGTATGCACAAGTATACCGGTTCAAACCCCAGCACCCATGTACACAACTAAGTGTCAGAGCAAAGAATGTCATGTGAAAAAACTCAGTAAAAAATCGATTTTCTCTATCTCTCTCCCCCCGCCAGTGTCCTTCTCTCTTAAAAAAGAAAAAAGTGATAGCAAACCCTCCTACTAATAGATACTGAGCAACAGACTGCAAATAAGACAAAATAGCCTGTATTTTTTAAACCTATTTTTGACTTGAAAAATAATTCTGAATGTCTAGCCACAAAGGCTGGAGCAGTGGCACAGTGGTAGGAGCACTTGCCTGGCAGGTGCAAGGACCCTGATTCAAACCCCAGCACATAACAGAACTAAGAAACAAAAGCCAAATGAAAAAATAAATAAAATTTAATCTTTCTCTCTCTCTCTCTCTCTCTCTCTCATGCATACTCTCTCACTCTTCATCTCTCTCTTTAAAAAAAAAAAAGTCTATCCCCAATTATTAGAACTGAAATTCTACAGACAGAACGTTATTTCCACAGTAAAGGAGCTCCTGCATTGCAAAACCATAAATTAATTTTATTTATTCTATCTGCTTGCACAGATAGCTCATTATGTGTCTATTTGAAGATTTCATAGATTAACATAGTTTTATGAATATCTAAGTCTATTCTGTAATAGTCTGAGCATAACCTTTAATTTCTTGTAAATGCAATAGCAATTTAATGGGTGTCCCATTGTGCTTAATCCCTTTGTTCTTATATAATGTGGAACACACTTAAAATGCTTATCTGCCCTTTCTTTGAGTACAGAGCTATTCAGAATGTGATTTCTTCGTTCATCTTTCTGCTCTGCCCATTAAGGAATATTGTATACTATGTGAGATTACTGAATAGTCAAGGAAGAAAAGTGTAATTATTTCTGAATCTCCATGAGTGTAGCTTAGGCCCTTTAGATCAGTGGTTTGCAAACCTGGGTGATCAGCAGAATTACTTATGAAGCTTTATAAATTGATAAGTCATCTGGGCTCCATCCTGAGAGATTCTGGTTTAGTGGGCTCAAGATTTTTATTATAATTGAGTTAATTCTGGTGCTTAGGAATACTACTCTTTCAGAAAATAAACTGTGAGAATAGTTATGCAGCACCCAGGTCCTCCTTCAGATACTGAAGAATTATTTTCTACAACTTCTCTGAATTCTGATGGCAAGAAAAATTGAATGGCCATCCCAGAAGGAATTGTCTGCACTGGAAAACTGTTTCACCCAAGGGCATGCCACCACCCAGGTTTGAAGGTCCAGACCTCCATCCAGCTGTCAAGATAGAGTCATTGCATGTTCAAGTCCCCATTGGGATGGCTAAGTCCTGTAGTGAATCTGCACTGCAGCTCAAGGTCTCCCTCAGCCCTGATACATGCAGGAGCTGATTCTGAAAATAATTTCTAATAAACCTCCTACATGCTATTTTTCCTATCTGAGTCAGTTTCCTGGAGTACCCAGTGATGGATATTATCATTAAAGTTTGAATGACAAAAGGAAAACCCCCCTAAAAACCTTAAATAAATTTCTCTTCAATTGGAATATAAATCCATTTCCAAGAAGGAAATAATCAAATTGCTTATACCTCTAACTACCTCCGATAGTCTGAGCTACTTAGCTGATCACTTTCATTGATCACTTGCTTCCAACTTCCCACCAATCGCTGTACATTTCTTCCTTTCCTCCTCCTCCTCCTCCTCTTCCTCCTCCTCCTCCTCCTTCTTCTGAGAGAAGAAGAGAAAGAATCAATTTTATTTATTTTTCATCTGGTTTTTATTTCTCCAACACTTAGTTGTGTACACAGTGCTGGGTTTGAAATTGGGTCTTCATGCATGCCAGGCAAGCCCTCAACCGCTGAGCCATCACTCCAGCCCCAATATATTTCTTCTTGAATGTCCCCTTCTTTATTTCTTTTAATCCAAAATTCCATTTTTGTCATTGCTGCTCATGATGACACTCCTTCTTGAAGCTTTGCCATCTAATTTCTTCATCACTTGTCTATTGAAGTGTATGTAATCTACAGCATAATCACCAATTTCCTTACATTAGCTTTGGAATCTATACAGAGAATGTTTCTGAAGAGAAGGAATATAAACCTTATGTTGTGTTTCAAGTTTTATTTCGGCTTACTTTGTTTGACATAAAATCCCCATTGAAGAAATGCAAGACAATAAAGAATAATGATTAACGTTGTAAAATAAGATCTTACCAGGCTTTCTGAACAATGCACATACACCTGCTAAAACTACACTGAAAAGCACCTTTTTTTCTACTTTAATGACTTCATGAAATCCTTAACTTTCCATTGTCTTAATGACAACAAACCTGATTTATTTTTTAAACTTTTTACTTTGACCTCTGAGTATGTTTTGACTGAAGATGCTAATGTTTAATGGTTTAGTTTATTTTGTGTACTTAAGTTTGTGTTCTGTAATGTGCTAATGTGATTAGTAGTTCTTTTCCTTGATATCCAAATTTGTAGTTTGATTTTTCACATAACATACAATATTGTTGGGTTGTATTTTACCTTTGTTGAAAGGAACAAGAGATGAAATATTTTTCCCTTAAAAAATGAAAAGAAACATGATCTTTAAAAAAAACTGGAGTTGAACTAAACTAAGAGGATTTACGACCTGCATGCCATTTATTAGCTTTCACCCTTTTGGAGAATTGTTTACACTTCCTGCATTTCAGTTTCATTCATAGTAAAATACAGATTAAAAAAAAAAAAACGACCATTTTGGATTGTTGAGTGAAATGACTGAGGAGGTTTATAGAGATAAACTACCTAGTGCC
This sequence comes from Aplodontia rufa, assembly GCA_004027875.1. Lineage (NCBI taxonomy): Eukaryota > Metazoa > Chordata > Mammalia > Rodentia > Aplodontiidae > Aplodontia > Aplodontia rufa. The sequence goes on along the minus strand of PVKS010011751.1, from coordinate 31,140 downwards.
CGGCACCTGGAAAATTGGAAGTAAAGGTTAGCTCCTGTCATTAACATTTTTTTAAGAAAGAGGGACAGTAAGAGAGAGAGAGAGAGATAAAGAGAGAAGCAATTTTTTATTTAGTTTTTCATGTGACTTTCATTCCTTGGACACTTTGACATGTATGTGGTTCTGGGGTTTGAACTCGCGTACTTGCGCATGACAGGCAAGCACCATAACCACAGACCACCACTCCAGACCCTCCTGTCATTAATATTTGAAAGTATTTCCACAATATTCAGCACCCTACATCACTGCTTATCTGATATTTCATTCCATATTAAGGAAGTACTCTCAACTTTCAGAAGCAGAAGAAGCAGACATGGCTGAGGTTGGGAGAGGAAATCTATCAAATACAGCAATTAGTTGGATACCATGGCAGTATTCTTATACTTGCAGGAAATTACATACCTAGGTACTGATTCAAGTATCTAAACTACAGCTTTCAACCATGCTGGATCATCAGAATAATTGGTGAAGTTTCAAAAAAACATATGTTGCTACTTCACTTTGAGATTTGAGTTTAGTTGAAATGACACACATCCCTGCTGTTATATTTTTCAAATTTTCAAGAGGCAATTCTGAAGTGCATTCAGGGTAGACAAATTGTGATAAATCTGGCAGGTCAACATTACTAAGTAGGCCACAAAGGAACAAAGGGAGGATGTTGCTTGGGATTTGGAATGGAATGTTGGCCCTCCAAAGTTAAACCACACATGGACACATAATCTATTTATGGCCAAGAGGATAAATCTCTTAAAAATGAAAAGATGGCTCCAAGGTCACCAGGATAGAATTGTAGCTTACTGAAGACATTAATTTCACCAGAGAAAGCAAGTATCCACTAGAAAAAGTGCTAGTGTTCAATGAAAAACAGAAATGAAGGGCCATAAAAGAATGGTTTGAAGAACTATACAAGAGAAAGGAAATGTTTACCAGGAACATCAAAAGTTAGAACTAGGCTGGTAAAAACATGACTCTGGGTAAAATGAATTTCAAAACTATTTTAATCTGACACCATTTAAATATTTTAATCTATACCTTGCAGTGTTTTGATTCTATAATCAACTTGATCTTACTGATATTTGGTATGCTACAGGGAAGAAAGTCCTTGTGCTGAGCCCATGTGAGTAGTTCTTCCACATGACAAAATTCTCACAATCAATTAAGACACGTATATTGATAATGTAAACATAGGTGTACATATATCTCTTATGAACTTGGTAAATCTGAGTAAAAATTTCAGAGTCAAATCAAATCCAAGTTTGAGATAAAGTAAGTTCTTACACCTCCAAACAGAGGGCATAATTTGAATGGAGGTAAATCCCACATTTAGTGTCTCAGCAGAGAAAGAAGATCTTTCCTTCACTAAGAAACACTCCTCTGCTTTATAAGCACCAAACTGCGATACAAGAAATCCATCAGAATTGTCAGATAACTTCCTGAAGCAATGGGGAAAAATCACTGCCTTGATGTCTAACACTCTGGGCAGGAAGTTTCTGCAAAATGATTGCATATTTATAGCTTTCCTCCAATCTCTATATTGGCCTAAAACAGAGTTGAAAATACATTTTTAAAAACTTCAATAATACTGTCTCTGACAGTGACGTGAGCAAAATCACTAACCCTGTCGCCAGTGAGCAACAAAGGAAGCTGGTTTGATCGATCAGAAAAAGCATCAATGTTGACTCTGCTCACTATCTGAAAGTCAATCTGTAAACTCTTGTCTGTAAAGCTAAAGGACTGCTGAGTGAAAAGTGAGGAAAACAGGAGATGCAAAGGCACCATTTACTGTGGCCTAAGGTGACAATTAACAAAAGATATCAAAAATGAGAAACATAATGGTTTGTTTTTAAACACACATCTTTTGGTAAATGTTTGCAGAATAAAATAAGTAAAGGCAAAATCAAATAAAAATTCAAAATTGAAGATATGAACTGAGTAACAAAAAGCAGACATCTGAATCGAGGTTCAAAGAATGTGAAGAAGAAATAATAGTTTCAAATGAAAACAAAAATAAAAACTGAACTCATTTCTTATAAAACAAATAATAACTAAATCTTGAAATCAAATGGCTATTCATTGAGGCTGGAGAGAAGAAGAAATTATTTTCAAAACCTGTTCATTCTCTCCTTTGTCTTTTAAGCATCTTCTGCAAGATAAAATCTGGCAGGCAATTAAAAAGAAAACTTTATGTCTTCTTCCCTTTTATAAGGGATTGATTCCTTTCTCGTGTTTCAAAGTGATAGATCTAATCGGAATTCCTTGTGTTTCATGCTCCAGCATACATAAGCTAAGAAAGAAGAAAAATAGTTTGATTTGTTGCTTGCTTTCCCATATAATGTGACCCCAGGAACCATATACCTAATAGGAATATAGATGTTTATATACAAGTTTCATATTCTTTTATTTTGTAAAAAATTACAAGAAATGTAGAAGATAAAAAAGAAGATAATTTTTAAAATCATGAATTAGCCAGAATTTTTTGTGATAATAAATATTCTAGTGAAATTCCTTCCACTTGTATAGGCACATGTGTGCATTCAAATATACATAGATAGGACTACATGCTTACTTGTATATTTACATATTGCTTTTCCAATTTAATAGTTCTTCATGCCCTACCCCATATTATCCCTTCCCAGCAGTATTTAGGAAACAAACTTCAATCTATATTTGTACTTTAAAAAAGTGTTAATACACTTTATATGTATAATTATAAGGAAATAAATTATCTCAGGCTTGATAAATTTATCCACACTTTCTAGCAAGTTTTCCTAAATAATATTACTCCAAAAAAAGAAGAAATTATTAACTCTAAATCCAAGATCTACAATATAATAAAGATTTTTAACATTGATAAATATATAAAATATATCAGATATGGGTCCTATTGTTTATAATGTGTTGTGGTGATTTAAATCCATAAATTTAAAAGTACTAAAGACTTTGACTCCCCATTTGGACTCTTACTTTAATAACAAGAATAATTTATCACTTAGGACTTTTAGGGGTGGTGTTTTCTATAAACAATGTTCTCTCCTACTTGGATGAAAAATTACAAAATATGTATATAATTGTATAAAATATATCTTGTATTAATACATGTTATTCACACATTTTTAATTTTTTTCTTTGAAAAATCCTTGTTGTGGGTCTGTAGTATACCATGCAGTGGCCACCTCCAGGACTGAAGCACTCATTCACCCAGCTACTGCTAAAGGTGACAGCTAAGAATTTTCATCATCTTTGGGAGACTGCCCAAATTTATGTCCTCTTTCCTAGGACAGCCCAACTCCAATTACTGACTAGCATGAGAGAGAAAGTCCAATCTCCTGGCATCAACGCATGCTACCTCTGCAGTGACAGCCCAGTTCCAGAATTGCCTACTGGCTTAGCTCACACTGGCCTTTCTGTGGCTGCATCAGATCTGAATTTTTTTTGTCGGTTCAGGTCAGTTTCCTCCACTTGTCCAACAGGTGCAGATCCTGAAAGAAATCCCCAATAACTTCAACCTGGTAATGACCATTCTTGCCCAGTAGTCTAACTTGAAATAACTGCTACCAAACAGACCAAACCACTTGAAACTGGCTATTGTACAGATTGGAGAGAGAGTTTAACAATCTGATCACAAAGTGGGGATGGAGTTTATTGCTGCTTTGGATTCTATCTTCCAGTTGCTATTAGTCTTTACTTTGAAGACCAGCATTTTTCTACAGAGTAGCACGAAGTTTGGATGGATACTGATATATAATCTCCTTGTCCCTATTTGATAAATAGCAAACATGAGTTAAAAATGGCATATTCTAGTAATTTTCAATATTGATTTTCTGAAGGATTCGAAGGTCTGGGTGACCCCTTTTAGGCAAAGATGAAAGACGCAAAATGCAGGATTATTTTAGTCAATTATGAACATACAAATAACCTTCGCATTACTTACCACAAATATCTATCTTTAAAAGCTAATGTTAACAGGATAAACAATGATGCTTTTGGTCCAAATATTATACTTTGTCCCTTTCTGGGTTGTTTGTTTAGTAAGAACATTTGTTTTCCAATTAAATAGGTATAGTGCAGAGATTTGTGCCTAGATTGCCTACATTAAGAAATCACTGTTGTGACAAATGGTAGAGGTATGGGAAACGTTCTGTCTATAAGAGTACCGGATAAAAGAGAAATCATCTTTTAATGATTTGAGTGAGAAATCATCTTTTAATCTTCCAAATTCTTATCATAAACTTTGAAGGAGTCATAGTTACCACTCTAAAGTCTTTAGTTGTGGCATATGTTAAACTCTGAACTACATTCAAGTTGACATTGAAACATTTATTAAGTGTGCATCATATACCAGGCACTGTTTTGCGTGGCACACGGAATATAAAGGAGCTCACATTCTCCTTTGAGGGCGTAAGAGAAATGTTCTACCAGTCTAATATAAGCTTGAGAGATATGTAGGGATGGTCCTAGGGGCTTCAGTAAAAGCAGAGACTGTTGTATCACAAAATGTTCCATGAGGATAATACCATTTAACAGAAGATCAGAGGAATGGATTAAACTAAAAGAGAGTGAAAAAAAGAGTGGTTATTTTAGCCTATTTTGTCATGTTGTCCCAGATGTGTAACACACACAAAAAATCAATATAGTATGTAATATATAATATTTTACATAATATCTATCACAACCATATAAGAATTTAATTATATTATAATATGGACATTTTAATATAGTAATGCATATTAATAACATACAGATGGTAGATTATTATTTACAATCTATTCTAACTTCATCAGTGTCAAGTTCACTGAAATATTAACAGAATTGAAAACTTAGGACAATGAGTCAAAATAGCATTGTAATGAAAAAGGCATCAAGATAGGAAGGAATAAAAGATGTATAGGGAAGGCAGTAATAAGCATTAGTACATTTTTACCTTTTCTCTGGAAATTTTGATTGATGTAATAAGTGATTCTTTTTTTTAAATCACTTAAATCACACAATCTAAAGACAACCAGAAAAATATGAGAGCTAACCAAATAAACTCTACCAGTTGCAACATCTTCAAAAGCAAGATATGGAATCATCCAATTAAACATTTCTGGGAAAAGTAAAAATGAGATTTAAAGAGCTGAACCAGAACTACTTTTTTGGGAATTCTAAGATATTGACAAAAAAAAATTCTATCTATATCAATGGGACTTAAGCCTGATAATAATAATGTAAAATCTACTAAGTTCTGCTTATAGTGCTTTTGTTGGGTACCTAATCATTATATTTCCTATGGTTTTTAATTAAAATTGGCATTTCTTAAGTTCCAGTGGAGAATAAAAAACAAAATTAAAGTGTCTTTAAGCTCTTACATTACAACGCTGAGTCTCTAAGAAAACTATTACTTTGTGCATATTTTACATCCTTTATAAATATTGAAAATTACCTTGCAAGCATTTCATTAGTCGTATCTGAAAATAAATTATATACATTATACTAATGCTGTTTTCTCATTTGAATATGAAAATAGCTACAAAAGACAAAATGTGGCCCAATTTGTGCTATAATTTTAGGCCCCAGTTCACTAGTACACAGACACAGGAAGTAAATTCTAATTTTAATTTAGAGCAGAGATTTTTAGGAAGCAACCTGCTGCTGTAATATATTGTAGTGTAATGTTATTAATAATAAGATAATAGTAGACTTGCTGAAAGCACAAGCGTTTACTCTGCAGCCCCACCCATTCCGGACTGGGGAGTGCTCCCAGGCTGTTTGGCTTCCCATGGCTAGCTATCTGCACAAAGGCTGCCCTTGTCCCTTTCAATCCCCAGTTGACTGTGTTGGAGCACCTCCGCTTAAAACAAGCCCCCGTGGAAGTTGAAGGAAAGGACAGTAGTCTGTAAGTTATAAAAGAGGAAGAATGCCTAATTTCTTATCCTCTAGAGAAAATATGATTTGGGGCCTATGGAGACATGTTAGAAAATATAAAGAAGAATATACATGAGCTACGTGGATTAGTAGAGCTCAGAGCTCCTACAACACAGTGCCCCTTCAGCTTCTGTCACCCACTCTCTGCCCTTAGCAAAACCCATCCTGCCTCAGCACATAGATTCATTCATAGATATTTCATTCATAGATACGCTAAAGGTGCCAGGTATTGCCCTAGACCCTTAGTGTTCACTCAAAACAAAATCAACAGTGGACCCAGCACCTTGCCCGAACATGGTCTAGTAGACGAGACTTCATTCAAACAAGTAAACCAATGAATAGATATATGAAATAAAATAATTAAGGGAAAAAATGAGATGGAGGGAGAGAGAGAGAAAGAGAAAGAGTGAAAGAAAGAGAGAAAAAAGAAGAAATTTTAGTGTGAGTTTCCTACTTTATATTCCTTATAAGAGTTCCTACCGAGATCCTTTGTCCCCTCTTCCATGAGAGTTACAGTGAAAAGAGAGTTAGTTGTCCATGAGAAAAGGAGCCCTTAGCACATGTGGAATCTAACACTGCACTGATCTTTGACTTTCCCAGCCTACACAACTATAAGAAACAGATTTCTGTTGTTTAGATGCCACCTAGTTTATAGTACTTTGTTATAGCAGCTTGAACAAGCTAAGACAATATGCTAGAGTTTTAAGCAATCAGTATGCAATCTGGTTGTATTTTAAACTATTATTCTTGTTCAATTAAAACATTTCCAATTTTTAAAACAGCAAAGCACTTGAACAAATATTTCTCTAAAGAAGTTCTACAAATGGCCAATAAGCATATGAAAAAATACTTACCATTATGAATCATTAAGGAAATTCATACCAAATCCATAATGAGTTACCACCCCATACTTATTAGGATGACTGTCAGAGAAAGAAAGAGAGAGAGAGAGAAAAAAAGGGAGGGAGGGGAAGGAAAGAAAGAAGGAAAAAAATAAGTGTTGGCTAGAATATGGAGAAATTGGATACTTGTGTATTGCTAGTGGAAATGCAAAGTGACTCAATCATTGTGGAAAACAGTATGGCAGTTTCTTAAAAAATTAAACATAGAATTGCCATATGGTTCAGCAATTCTACTTCTGGCTAGATGCCAAAAAGAATTGAAAGCAGTGATTCAAACAGATACCTGTTCATAACAGCATTAGTCACAACAGCCAAAAGGTGGAACAACCCAAATGTCCATCAACAGATGAATGGATAAACAACATGTGGTAAATGACATAATGGAGTAATATTTTTTTAGTATAGGCACCTGTACTTTTTTTGGTTCAATATAGTCTTACATATTGGAGGGAATGGTTGTTACATATTCTTTCATACATAGATATTGCCAAAGTTGAGCCTGATCCTAGTTCAGGACCTCCCCCACTTCACTTATTCCCCGATCTCATGCCCCCTCTATAATACCCCCATATAATAGATAGAAATGAGCATATACATGTTTATTAGTGAAATTTCTGGGTTTATATGCCTGCCTGAGTATAGTTTTTCTTCTCATGGGAGTTAAGTGTACCCAGCCATACTTTTAACCTCCTTTACCCACCCTCCCCACCCTCCCTCCCTTCTCCACCCATCTTCATAGCTATGGTTTCCCCTGCTTAGGTGATACTTCAACTTTGGTGGGCTTATTAAACTTAGCTAACTTTCATCCTATCTTATGTTTTACTCTAACTTCCACATATCAGAGAAAACATCTGGCCCTTAAGTCTCTGTGTTTGGGATATTTCACTCAGCGTGAATTATCCCATTTCCATCCTTTTAGCTACAAAAGCCATGATTATCATTCTTCCTAATAGCAGAGTAGAACTCATAATGGAGTATTTTTCAGTATTTTAAATGAAGGTAGTTCTGAAATATGCTATGATATTTATGAATCTTCAAGATATTCTTTATTGGTCTTTTGTTATTGTTGTTGTTTGTTGTTGTTTTTAGCTGTCCTAAGCAATGAACCTAGGGTGCACTCACGCTAGGCAGGTACCCTACCATGGAGCCACATCCTCAACCCTCAATGTGACTGGACGTGTGTGAGTGTGTGTGTGTGTGTGTGTGTGTGTGTGTGTTACTGGCAATTGAGCCCCTGGCTTTATATATGGTACGCAAGTGCTCTACCACTGGGCTACATCTCCAGCCCTGACATTGATGTTTCTTGAAGATATTATGCTCAGTGAGATGTCATTCATGAAAGAACAAATGTATGATTCCACTTCTATGAGGTACTTAAAATAGCCAACTTCATAGGGCCACTGAGAGTCAGGAGTGGAGGGAATGGAATCTATTGTTTAATATGTACAGTTTCATATGGAAACATGAATAAGTGCTGAAGGCAGAAGATGGAGGGAATTGGACAATAATGCAAACGGAGTACAGTTGAAAAAGGGAAAATATTGTTATTATTATGTATATTTTAATCACAATTAAAATTGTGATCCTCAGAACCATCTACAAAAATTTTATGAGGTTATTCACATATTGTGGACCTTTAAATTATCTTTATTTTCTGACCCACAGGTCATTAAATAAAGTACGGTCTACTAGTTCACTTAATGTCTCTTAGTATCATGTTAAAGATATATATATTGATCTTAAATTTTTAATATTTCTAATTGTTTAATTTTCATTTCAACTTATTTTTGATTAATCAAGAGGTTTTGGTTTCATACCTTTTCAGGATCTTAAATTGTGCCTATTTTAATTATTTGCTTTCTTGTTTCATGCATTAAGATTTTCTTCTCACATTATTGCATTTATGAACTTTTAAAAGTTAATGTATTACTATTTTGGGGGCAATGTTCATTTGTAAACTTTTTTTTTACTAGAAATTGGATTTTTGTATATTTTAAAATATGCCCATTCTCACCACTTCTATTCAATATAGTTCTTGACACTCTAGCCAGAACAATAAGGCAAGAGAAGGAAACTAAAGGGCTATAGGCAGGAAACGAAGCCAAATTATCTGTGTTTGCTGATGACATGATCTTGTACTTCAAAGATGCATAAAAATTCTATCAAAAGATTACTAACACTAATAGATAATTTCCACAAAGTAATGGGATGAGATCAACATACACAAACCAATAGCTTTCCTATATGCCAATAATGTAATATAATAATAATAATAATAATAATAATAATAGTCTGTTGAGAAATAAATTGGAAAAACAATTCCATCTGCAATGATCTAAAAAATATATATACTTGGTAATAAATCTAAAGAGGGAGGTAAAAGACCTTTATGATGAAAATTAAAGAACACCAAAGAAACCATTTGAAGACCTCAGAAAACGAAAAGACTTCCCATCTTCTTGGTTAGGTAGAATCCATGTTGGTATCACAGTGATACTGGATTCATAGAATGAATTTCGCATTGTTTTTCAAGAACGTTGGGGCAATTTGGATTAAAATGCTACAGGTTTATAAACACAGAAGTATCTAGACAGAAGTACAGGAAACCATAATGTTCATAGTGCCTTAATCTCTAGACACAGTGTCCAATACTGATTCCTATGTCTTCTCGTGGCTAATCTCCCTTCACTTTTTGATATCCTCTGGGAAAAGTGGTTCCAACCATTGTAGTAATATGTCATTCCCATCCTCCACCATCCAGTCCAGTAGGCACTATGAACTACAAGATTTTAAAAACTTTCTCTTTGTGTAGCTCACACCTGGATATGAGAGAGCAACACTAAGTATTTCTCCAGCTGTTTCAGGTGTTTGTTCAAATAAACGAAGGACTATTCATTTGCCTCTTGTTTTCTTCCTCCCATTTTTGCTTTCTATCATTTTTCTATCATATCTTTTTTCTTCATTTTGAAAATATTGGGGAAAGTTTAAATGACGTAAGCCACAAAATAACCAAAGAAATCATTAAAGGAAGACCTATCAACAAAAAGAAACAGCAAAATATGATACTGTGAAATAAACATACTTGGTGTTTGTCCCGATTTCCTGGCATACATCTGCTAAATTCTTGCAATTTCTGAAATAATAGAAATATCTTTTGTATGCTGATGAGATGACTGGTGACTGGGGCCCCCACATCACTTCAGGATGGAGGTCGGTGCCTGGAAAAAACAATATGTGATTCGAAGGTTAGGACTTTCAGTCCCAAACCATCAACTATAGAAGGCAGAGAAGCTGAAGTCTGAGTTTATCACCAGCACTAATTATTTAATCAATCATGGCTACATAATGAAATTTACACACACACAGAGGACTGTATTTCAGAGCTTCCAGATAGCTGACACATGGATATTCCTGAAGAATGGTCCTCTCAGAAGGGGACGGGAAACCCGCATGCCTTGCTCTGTATACCACTTTAATCTAACTGATTTCTACGAGCTGCTCTAGCAATTAATCGAACCTGAGGAGAGAGCTGGATAACCCATGATTTATAGCAGGTCAGTAAGGAATATTGGTGACCATCTACTACTAGAGACTGACATAAGAAGGGTGCAGACTCATGGACTGAGCCCTTAGTCTGAGGGATGTGATGCCATTTCTAGGTAGTGTCTGAATTGCATTGAACTGAACTAAAGGCTGTTTAGCTCTTGTCCACAAGAGAATTGCTTGATTGCTGGTGGGGAGAAATCTCCACACATTTTATTTACCAGAGATGAAGTATTATATGTTGTGCTGACTGTGAATGGTGAATATAGAAAAAAATAAAAAATAAATAAATAAAAGATATGGGGTTCTGTTTTTTACTATCTCTAGCACAATCATACCACAAAACAAGCTATGACTCCTAGATCCAGGATCCCAGACAAGAGCTAGAGACTGAAATAACTGAGATTAGTGGTAAACATAAATAAATAAAATAAAATCCTAACTCACCTCAGAAATGCTGTCAGGTACATGGGGAAGGAAGGACAGGGGAGGTAAAAGAGGAAGGGAAGGGGGTTGAAAGGGAGGGAGCTGGGGGGGCAATAACAATATTGCTTACTTTTTACTCCCCCAAGAAGCCACATAATTTTTGTGCAATCATTTAATTCTGAATAAAATAAATTTTTAAAAATGAAAAGGAATGCTGTCAGGGACAAAACTGTTGAAATAGTTTTAGAAAAAATATCAGGAATGCAGAGACATAATTAGTCTCAAGAGCTATCTGAAGTGTAGAAATACCAGGATTGGGTGATAGTCTGAATGTTGGAAGATAAGAAATCAGCCAGAGATGAAGGGACAACCTGATATCTGGTGATAATTTAGAAGAAAAATGGATTTGAGAGGGATAGATACAGTAAGATATTTTTAACTTCAAATCTTATGTAGTTATGTAGCATATGTGAAAAACTCTCTCTGATTTAGATGTAAGTGGGTCCTTGCTTAACTCTGGTAGGATGAAAGTTCTATGATACATTGAGAAAGCATATTACTTTTTATAATCAAGTGTGACTTTTATAATTAAAAATGAGAGGGTCAGAGAACCTTACTTCAAGTAACAGCTCTGTCATTTAAAAACTCCACAACTCACATTTTTTAAGCCTTGGTCTAACAAAAAAAAAAAATGTGATTATATTGACTGTTTTAACAACCTTACAAAAATCTTGTGAAACTTGAATGAAGAAATGAAAATCACAACACCTTGTGAACTCCCAGAACTCTTAAGATTTCAGTTATAATTAGCACTGTTATACCATGCCCTCTCTTCATGCCCTCTTCTCATGTCCTTCCTTCCACCTTCCTTTCCCCTTCAAGGTAAATACTGTTTATGTAAATGTGGGGGAGAGAAAAGAAATTTTGGGGGAAAATTTTTAAGAATACATGTATATTTCTTTATAAATGAAAATTTTATTACAGTACAATGGCCTGCCTACTCAAGGAGATAAAGTCATTTTTCTTTTATAAGAGCAAGCAATTTGGGAAGTAATAGATTACTCTAATCAGAAATCAAATTAAAAAAACTGTAATCAATATGGGAAAATTCTAGGCTGCAAAAAAGATGGTAGATAGACATTATTTTAATTTCCTTATTTATCTTGTATTTCCTCTCATAATGGCCACAATTTTTTAAAAATATAATTCACATATCAACTGTTATCTCAAAAACTATTGTTTCTTGAAAATTTGTAAGGTAAGCAGCCTAAACCAGAACTTGCTGTTCCAAGTTTTGTTTTCCACTTCAGAATCACTGATAAATCTAAAATATTATGTTCTCCATGGTTTATTTATCAAGTCATTGCTTCAATAACATGGTGGAGCAAACCACCCAGCTACTCAGTAGCTTATAGCAACAAGCCTTCATGTTCTTGCCTCTGCGTCCACAGTTTAATACAAGTTTCGCAGATCTGTTCTGGTCAGTTGACTTGTCCTGTTCAGGCTGAGTCAGCCCTACTTGACTTCAGTCTGCCATTTGGTTCAGCTTAGCTCCACATGTGCTTTTTTGGGGATCTTAAGTGCAGGGTCACTGACACCCTAGGGCTGGCCCTTCTCATGGAAGTTCACTGTAGCTCAAGAATCAGCCTGTGTTGGACTATTACATTTGAAGACTGATTTTGTCACCTCTGCTAATCATCCCATTGGCTGAAGTGTCACATGGCTAAAACCAACACCAATGGTGCTGCGAAGTACACTCAACAATGAGAGAAGATGGAACTGAATATTTGCCAAACACAGTCCATACTTACTATGTTATAGTCTTGAAAATGCTGCTCATAATTTTTGACTATGGTAATTTTTGTAACTCTATCAGTCTGTGAATCTAAAATGCAATCTTCATGTAGCATAAACATAGTGGTGATATAAGACCTAGTTTGAAAGCTAGGGTAAGCTGGTCTTAGTTCATAGGTAATAAAATAATCTTCCTAGTAAAGGTGTTTCAAGGCACAGTGATAATACTTCAGATTCCATCCAAGATAGCATACAGGAAATCACTGGATAGTTCTACCGTTTAGTTTATGGTTTTTGTATATTGTCCTCAAATGCATGTGAAATTAATGGTATATTAATGTAGAATAAATGAAAAAAATCTTTCATTACATGTTATGCAGTTAGCCTGTGGGGATTTTGTCATGGGAGGTCACTGAATCAAAAACTGTGGTCAGAATTTTGAAAGCTGTTGGAAAATATGATGATGACCAACGGCATTCATCATTTTTCATGCAAGCTCCAGGTAATGAACTCTCCCATTTGAAGTTCTGACTGATCACTTTGGGGGTCAAATGGAATGGTCCCCTTTGTGTAGCTAAACAATAGACTATTCATTTGGGAACATTCATAAGCTTGAAAAACAGAAAAAACTAATATTGGAGACCTCCAAAAATCATATTATGCTTCGGCAATTCTATGTGGTAATGGCAAGCCTATATATCACTATCAAAACTGTTCTTTGTTATTATGAATTTAGCTCAATTTGCTTTGACCACTCTGAAGTGAAATAAGATTGAATTGTAGTTATTTCTCAATTATATACAAATAGATAATCAATTTTTAATTCAGAATTCCAAGCAGTCTCAGTTCTTAAAGACAAAGAAAAAGCTATGCTTTTCCTAAAATATTAATATTAGTATTAATCTTAGATGAGATTCCCTATCCTAGAAGGCACAAAAAAAAAAAGGAAAGGATTGAAGAAATTGCTACTTCATTTTCTTCCTCTTTACTTTTCTCAACAGTAAATTCTCTATTCCCCAAGGAAATGTTGGACTAACACAAATGCTAATATTGATTTCCAGGTTAAGAATGTAACAAAATTTCTCCATCTGCATTGTAGAGTGAAAGTCTAGAAATAAGTTAAGCCAAGTAGAGATCAATCCTATTCCTTTTAAATTGTTTTTTCACATTGCTATTTTATTCTTTCACTTTGTAAAGTTGAAAAAAAGATTTGATCATATTTTAATGCAAATACAAACACTTACCCCCAGGTCAAAATTTATATGTTTGGGGAAATTATCTATTGTTTTGAATTATGTCAACTCCTGTTACACATCTTGATCAAAACCATAAAATTTTAAAAGCAGTTTTCTTTTAGTAATTTTAATAGGTGGAGCAACTATTAAACCTTTCGTATATAAACAAAGGGGAAAAGAATATCTAAAATCCCTTTATCTATGTTTACCCATTTTCATTACCAATAATCCAATAATTAAAAATACACAGAGAGTATCAGGACAAGGGTTTCAGGTAATTTAGGAAGAATGAAAAGAAGTAAAATATTGATGAGATCACTGGTCCTGGGCAAAATATAAAACACAAAACAGAGGCAAAGTCAGTTCTCAAAAAGCAAAGTTGACATATAACCTAAAGCAATTCACATGCCTATTCTTAGAAGCAAATAATTTTACTTCATATTTTTTTTCAGATGTAGTTTAAAGGCATTTATGTTCTATAACCTTGGTGGAAGATAAATTCTAGTTATACATTCCAGGTAGTGAGTTGACTTATTTTTTTTTGACAATGTAAGAACATATTAAGAATATATAGTCCATTATTAGTTTCATAGATGGGGAAGGAAAGTAGCAGCTGTAATTCAAATTTTATTAGAAAAGAGTAGGTGACTGTCATTTGAACACATCTGTTTTGATTATCCAAGTGATCAAAAAAGTACATGAATTAAAGAAGCTATTAATTTTCCGGAGACATGAATTTAAAAGATGGGGCACCATCTTTTAAATTCATAACCAGTAAAACTGGAACTTAGTTTACGGTGATGGGTACAGCTTGCTGGCGCCGATGTCTCTGAGTTATCATGGTGGGAATGCCAAAGAGGTTGGCATTGGTAACTATTTTTGTAGCAGAAAGGCAACTGTCAGAAGCTGGAATATGAAGAAAGTACCTTTTATTTTACTGCTCTCAGTCTTCAGCCTACTTTCCCCAACTCTGAGAAGCTAAAAGGAAGTCAACGGAGAAAGGCACTCAATAAGACTTTCTAAAGACCCACCCAGCTCTCCATCACAGAAAGAGCATAGAAGTGGGATTGGACCTACCAGATAGATGACCAAACTAAAGCAAGGGTCTTTGTGCATGTGTGTGCGCGTGCACGTGTAGTAGTGGGGGATTCCATTTCTCATGCTGCAGACATAGAAGGTGAATGCATGTTAAAAGAGTTATCATATTCAAAGATATGTGGATTTAATAATGTATGCAGAATTGTATTGCACAGAATCTAAATTTTTAATTATTTTACAAAACTGACTACCCTTGTCATGTATCAGATTGCCCTAAGATTGTTGGAGAATCATATGTTTGGAAATGGGGTAATGCAGGGGTTATAAAATTCTTACTCTCATCCTGAATAATCAAATCCACAATTGTTTTATATTAACAGGATATGCTCACAAATCTTAGAGAATAAATATATAAATATTGCAAAAATAAAGAAAGCCGTAACTTAAGTAAATTGAAATAACTAATGATACATGTTGGATAATGTAATCTTTTATTTTTCTCTTCCATCTTTTTCCAGTTAGTAATTGTGCTACATAGGAAAATTATTGGGTTAAGAATATTTAACTTATATCTAGTTATTTTATTGAACTCTTTATTACTCTTTTTATTCTATGAGATTCTATATAGAAAATCATTGTTTATAAATAATCAGAATTCTGTCTTTAACAAAATTATATAACTGTTTCTGCTCCATTAAGCATAAAATTAGCCAGCCAGAGCATTAATAAGCATTAAACATTTGATTAATAAACTGAAAGTGACTCTTGGACATAAATTTTTGTCATGTTTACCTTCATTTTTATAGTTCTTTATTTGTCAGGTTGGAATTTCCTGCCATGTGTAAAGAAGTAATCTGTTGAAATTTTGAAATGAATTATATTTTCCTCATGAATATTCTTGTTTTAAATTCCAAAATTAAAGGAGTTTTTGAAATAATATATCTTGATATATATACTTACTAAGATTCTACTTATAAGTAGCTAAAAGATGCCATATATTACAATAGATACTATGAGCAAAAAACAAACTAATTAATACCAAGAAATTGGTTTAAGTAGTTTCATCACAGTTGGTTAGACAATGAGAATTGTCACAGGGCTTTTACATAGACTATTACCAAATTTTCACAGCTGTTCTTTAAAGTGAGGTTTGCAACTACTTGGCACAAAGAGATTGAAGGACTTTCTTAGGTTCATATAGTAAATCCCTAGCCCAGCTAATTTTGAAGTGTAGGCAGTCTGACCTAGAATTTTCTTAAGTTTGCATTA
This sequence comes from Aplodontia rufa, assembly GCA_004027875.1. Taxonomy (NCBI): domain Eukaryota; kingdom Metazoa; phylum Chordata; class Mammalia; order Rodentia; family Aplodontiidae; genus Aplodontia; species Aplodontia rufa. The sequence goes on along the minus strand of PVKS010011751.1, from coordinate 14,990 downwards.
CAAGCTTCTTTGAAAATGTGGAAAGGAGTTTCAATTAGATGATAATAAGTGATGACCAATTTATAGAGATTTTAAAGATAATGTAGTATTTTGAAAATAAACAACATTCCAGTCTTAGGCCTTCTAACGAAAGTAATGCGAAGAGGTTAGAATTTGGAGAAATGACAGTTAAATTAATCTGATGCCTAGACTTCATAAAGTTGAACAAAGATTGGGGGAAATCTTGAGTGCTAACCTAAAGCCTTCATTATTTTTGTACCTTCTAAGTAATGGGGACAATACAGATGGAACACTATGAATTAGTAATCCACATACAGCTGGCCTTCCAGTTATTTTAAGCAGTGAGGTTAAAAAAGAAAATTTATTTCCAACTAAGTATTTACCAAGAAACTAAGAAGCAAAGAAATCATAAGCAAAAATAATCAAGGCCAAGAAAAATAGGTGACATACATAAGCTACTTCGGTCAGATTTTTTCTTTTTCTGTAGCCCACTGCAGCCCCAAAGGGGGCAGTCAGAGGGAACAAAGACCTGGGTTCAAAAGTTCTGATTCAATTTCCATCTTCAGAATTCTGTCAAACTGAGCTGGAAATATTTTTATCCAAATCCTCCTAAGATTTCAGGTAGCCTCCAGCTATGCTGAACCATTTTTCACACTGTTTCAAACCTTTCATTTCTTTTGTGACTGAAATATGGGTTTGCCTTATCTTAAAATGCACATGCATGCGTGCACGCATATTCCACCCTACTAAAAGCCTACAGAAGAGAAAAGTTACAGAAATCGTTAAGAATATCAAAAAAGATTAGCATTATATCCTGGTGTGGGGCCTCATTCACTCTTTATCTCACCAATTTGTTCTTCCATAGCAATGACCTTAGAAGCAGGGATGTGTTATAAAGCTTTATGTTAAAACACATTTTAATTGACTTTCTGTATTTAGGATGGTTCTGCCTTTAGCCACTTTCAGTCAATTTGTGTGTTCCTTAAATTATTGAAAGTCTAATGCTTTTTCAGCAGTTGGCACTTTACAGCCACAAATTCCATCCTGTCTCATTTAAATATCCAGATGTGTGATGACTGGTACCAAAATGATTTATAATTGCAATTACAACAAAAGGTTCCCTATTTCTACCAAAATTTTTAGCTGCCTCAATCCATATTTCCATGTGAAAAAGGACATTTGCATGATCAAATCTGAGAACCATATTTTAGTGATTTTACAAATGCTCACCAAGAGTAATTTAAATATGTGCTAAATGCAAAATATTTTTAGATGCTAGCATCAAAAATACAGTGAGTGACTTATGCCAGGAAAAAAAGTGTAACTTTGTGAAAATTCAGATTTTATACATATTTTATTCCTCTTCATTTCTTTTCAAATGTATTATTTGAGGTTTTACTGAATAAAACGGAAGTTACACTCTAGAACATTTTATCCATTATAATTTTCTTTCGTTGGAAATGTTAAATACCTGTGCCATCCAATACAATAGCCATGGGACATATGTGTTAATCATTTGAAATATGGCTGATATGGCTAAATAACTGTATTTTTATTTTTATTTAATTTTACTTAAGATTAAATATCCAACAAAGCCAGTAACTACCATTTGGGACAGTACACACTCTATTGTTTGCAATATAGCCGAAACATATCAATGTGTATCAACATTTTTAACAAAGAAGTGTTGCTTGTGTAGTTCTGTTTCATTTTGATTTTTTGTTTGTTTTTTTATTTGCATTATCAATGAATCAAAAAAGATCAAGCCTAAACTAAACCTAGCATCATAATGATAACTCCTTCATCTGTGTATATGCATAATATAGATATTGTATGTATATTATACACACATACACATATAGACATATTTGTTCTTTCAATGCTTTAAGCCATCACTACAGTAAAAACTCAATTCTGCTGAATGAGGAGAGAATCTTAAGTACTGTATACCCTTATTGGTGTTTTTCCTAGCTCTTCATAGAACTTTATTAAGTGACTTCAGAATCTATACATATTGGAGAAAATATGGCACCTACTAATGGATTAATTTAGACTTGTATATATTTCTTTTATCTTAAAGTTTTAGAAATCAGCTACTCTCCTTGTTTCTTATTCAAGTTATTGAAAAGATTCTCAACATGTTTTTTGTTGCTGATGGTAACGGTGGTTAAATATATGTCCTTCAAACACCCTAGCTCTGTGTGTCTTCTCAGTGACTTAAAAATATTCCTGAGACCTATTTCATTTGCTAGCCCTACTTAATGTACGGTTTTAGCTGTTACCAATGATACATAACCTCACACAACAGAATAAACAAATGGTAGCTGTCACACAAAATTATTCACCCTTCATCTTTCTGAGACAACGGCTTTTGTAGTGCTCTTCTGGCCAAGATCCCTTTCTTGTTTTCTCCCCCTACTTCAATTGATTTTAGATGCTTTTGGTGTTTCTCCTTCTCTAATGTATCACCTATTTTATTCAAATTTGTAGGTGCTATATTTTTAAGTGAATCAATAATGAAGTAGTTGAGACCACCAGCCTCATCACCCTCTGCATGCTATTAGTGTCAGACTCCCAAGGGCCAACTGTGCAGTGAACCATGGTAATGAGGTTGATAGTTCATGAAGGGGCTGATGTGACAAATTGCCAACCTGCTGCAGGGACAGCCTCTCTAACCCTCCAGAAAGCCAATGTTATTCCAATTTTCCTCCAGATTTGGTCTATTCTAAGTGTGCCGCTGCTAACACCATATTCAATGATTTAAATGGACACACTCACACCCCTCCCCTTGGAAAGGAGAGAATCTGATGGCACATACATTTATAATCCCCTTTTCACACTGACATGCTCTCAGGGGAAAATTAATCAGCATTTGTTATATATTTTAAAATACAAAAGACTTTCATTTTTCATGACTTAACTTCGAAAGTATTTGTGAAAACAAGTATCTTGATATCTTGCTATTATGATCTATAACAACTTTTAAGCTCTATTTTTCCTCTTTTAATAGTCACATTAACTGGCTTTCTCTTACTTAATGAAACACTTTGCTGGCATCTTTCTACTTGATTTTTTCGGCCTGAGTTTGTAAGCCATATAAGAAAGGCAAGACTTGATTTACCAATGCTCAAACACTACTATTGGGTGAATTTCTTCACTGATTTTTAAAAAATACATCTTAATTTAAACTTTTCATTTATTCATCTTATCTTTAAAAGTTTTGGGGAGTTTTTTGTTCATTTTTTTTTATATATATCACTAGGTAGACAATGAGAATGACTTATCTCTGACACAAATTGTACCATCTATACAGCAAATATTTTAGAAGACATGCATAAACATTTTTAAGAAAGTTTACATTTTGAGAATAGTTTCTAACTCACAATTGTCTTGTCCTGCCAAGAAGCACCAGACAACATGTATTCCTTTTTGACGGTGAAATTAAAGCAATTTTGGAGACTGATGTGCTAAAATAATTTTCTTAAATTCTTGATATGCTTCTAAAATTACTATTTTTCATTTATGCCCTCCCACACTTAATAGAAAGTAAAGTTTTAAAAACTGGAAAATTTACCTCTTCCATGCTTGTTTCCAAGGTTCTGTGAATTCATGGAGTAAAGGGTTCTGTTTGCCAAGTCTTTATGGATCCTCTTTTGTAATTACTGCATGTATCGATGCTGCTAAGCACATAAATTCGGAACCTTTGTTATTTTATCCTGCATTAAACTATGTTAAACACTGCAGTTATTCTCATGCTGTTTCCTAAGCATATGTTCTGTTTTCTTATTTAAACTTCTTAAGGTTAAGGCATATATACATCATGACTTTTTCTCTGGACCTTGGCAATAAGAGTTTCATGATAATTAATTGCTTCCTATATGTTATCAGTTGCCTTTATTATTCACTGTGAGCATCTTGAAATCTTGCTTTTTATTACCAGACGGAATTCTTTTTTCACCTTTTATTACTCAGAGGGTTACAAACCAACAGCCATCAACTAGAGTTAACTGCCAGACTTGGTTTATTTGGTTAAAAAAAGTATTAACTGAACACCAAAATCACAAATAATCAAATCAATAAATAGGCTAGAGAGCTAAATAGAAATTTCTCAATGGTGGAAGTCCAAAAAGCCCATAAATATATGAGAAAATGCTCTATATCACTAGCGATCAGAGAAATGCAAATCAAAACTTCACTGAGATTCCATCTCACTCCTGCCAGAGTGGCAAAAATGAAGAGTACGATGACATATGCTGGAGGGGCTGTGGGAAGAGAGGAACACTATCACACTGTTGGTGGGACTGCAAGCTTATATAGCCACTCTGGAAATCAGTGTGGAGACAACTCAAAAAATTAGGCCTGGAATCACCTTATGACCCAAGTATCCCACTCCTGGGTATATTTCCAAAAGAGCTAGACTTGGCATATTACAGACATACAGCTTCACCAATGTTTTTCAGCAGCTAAATGTACTATAGCTAAACTGTGGAACCAACCTAGATGCCCTTCACTGGATGAGTGGATTCAAAAACTGTGGTACATACACGCAATGAAATTCTACTCCGTTGTTATAGAGAAAGTTATTATGGCATTTGCAGCCAAATGGATGGAGATGGAAAAAAATATGCTAAATGAAATATCCCGAACTCAGAGACTCAAGGGCCGAATGTTTTCTCTCATATGTGGAACCTAGAATACACCTGGGAACAGAATGAAAGTAGGCTAAGCTAATAGTAACCTCAAAATGGGTGAATTCTTATACGAGGGGTTGAAACCTTGCCTATGATACTGGGGTGGGGGGCGGTAGGGAAGGAGGATGGGAATGGGAGGGATGTCCAGGCAATAGGAGGGAGGGAGTGGGGGGGTTGTTGGCCCAGTGGGGAACCTTCGATTTCCCTGAGGGGCCCAGCAGCTGTGGAATGGAGGAAACATGGGGATGGGGGGACTAAAAGGGGGAAAATTGTGATTTGGCATCAGCTTTGACTTGCTCTGACATTATGCACGTGATCATGATTCCTTCCTTTGTTTGACTATGTTGAATGAATTAAAAAAAAAAGTGTTGTTAAAGCATCAATGCTTAAATGCTATTAAGAAGAACATGAGCTCTTCAGTTCCACCCAGCAACTTCCTGTACCTGCACACTTCAAAGCTCAACTGCGTTTGAGATTCTTGTGTTCATTTGTTTACTCCATGTGGCACCTTCATTCATTGATCACCTGTTGAGCATTAACTTGAGCCAGGCACTATTCCAGGAATGGTAAACAGACAGAAGTCTCTCTCCCCTCAAGGAGTTTATATTCTGGAGTTCTACATTCTGGTATCTGATAATTTCTTAAAAAAAAAAAAAAAAAACAAGTTATAAAGTAGGTATATTTGTTCCTGTTCTAAACAGGAACTTATCATCACGATAAGATAAAATATGCAAGAACATTATTAAGGAAATGCATTGTGCATTTTTCTGTGGGGTGTCAGGGTGGTCCAGATCTCTGAGAATATCATAGCAGAGGGCAAGGTAGTATAACTGAGGCAACAAAAAAGGAAAGAATATTTTGTCTACTAATGTGATTGTAAACTGTTTCTGATCCTCCTTTCTAACTGAATGGAATAGAACTTCATATGTGTATTTGAAGGTTTTATTAATTCACACCAGTAGTGATACTATATCTACTACAAGAGGAATGATTGGGGCTGCTACTCAGCTCCACCTGAAGTATAGTCTGTGGTTGCTTTCTAGGATCATCTGGTTTCCACAGGAGCCAAAATTGAACAGATAAGGTGGTGAAACTAATCTTCACCAATGATATGGTATTGGTTTTGATACACAGTGTGGGAGGAAAGGCAAGAAGGGGAAAGGCATTTTCAGAAGTTTTCATTTGGCATTCCTCATTATATTAGCTATTATTCTAAAGACCAAAGATCTAATTTGGAAGCTATTCTAGCTGCCAGTTATGCATTCAGGAACAGAAAAATTGACCACCCAATATTTCTGGGTCAGGTGTGCCCAATGGGAATCAAATTTTAATTGAGATCCCCTTATTACCTTGACCTATACCTTATCTTTCTGACAAGATAACTATGAGGAGGCTTTGGGTGTTCAGATACCCAGATCAATCCAGACCCTATGTCTATCAGTTCTCAAAATGTCTGGTTAATCCCCTTTCCCCTATGTACTATTGCCCAACTAAACAGAAATAGGCCCTATTTAGGAAGGACTGGGTTAATTGTGACATTATATACTTTCCACAGTGTTTCTGGGTCCCTCCTAGGTGTTAAAATAGGCAGCAGGTAAGTAGTCATGAATGGGATGTGAGGGAAGTCTCTCCTTCAATAAGACAAGATCTGAGGAGCAATATTGCTCAGTAGTGTAGGGGAACAGCATCTTTTCAAGTAGTGGGTTGTAAATCTAAAAACTGGCTCAGATCTAGAAACTAAGACAGAGCAATTACTTATTCTTGGGATAGCCACCCTTGGTTTCCTGCTTCCCTACACTTGATTTCTTTTTAAAATATAGATTTTATGCAGCAATTTAACTTTTCTTGGGTGCCCATGTGCTTCTCCACTGAGACCACTGTGCTCCGTTATCCATCTGTACAACTCCGCAGCACAAGCCCTGCCGGCGTCTCCTCCCACCTTGCCCATGATATTATGATAATTGTGGACTCTCGGCTTCTAGTGATTAAGCACTGCCATTTGGCCTCTATTACTTCAGGGCCCTTCATCCCAACAGGTATTAATGAGCTCAGTTGTGTGAATGCCTCTCCTGCCTCCCATGCCTGGCTTGCCAAGAAGAGCCCTCCTGAACTTCTTAGTGATATTGATTCTCCTCTTGTCAACACATTTGTTATGTCTTTGGTAACTGGCGTAGCCTGTGGGTGCTTTCATGGAGCACACCCTCTGGTGGGTTTTCTGTACCCACTTAATGTATCCAGCTGAGCTAATAAGTAAGCTTTGTCACTTATTTCCTTTCATCTTTAATTTCTTCTCTTATGCTCTGCTAGGGAAACAGGCATTTCAATTTCACTGAAGGTGTCTACTGTTTCTTCTAGATTCTAAAAGACACCCAGCAGTGAATTTAAGCCATTCCCTGGGGTTCTTACTAGGATGTTAAATCTCTTATTAGAAAAGTGTCCCCCAGTTGATGAATAGCATTCCAGCCCCTTGGTCAATCACGCTCAACAACCAGTCTCAGAGTACTTACCTCTGTGTCTCTTGCGCTCCATGCCATCTTATTCTTGAAATTCATTAGTTGTATAGTCTTTTCTGCTTTATCAGTGCCAACATGTCACCATTTGGGTTATATAAGAATTTAATCCTATCAACCTGGAGATTAGAAAAGGAGGTGGGAAATACAGGAACACACGTTGTCATGTGGGGAAGGGCTCCTGTAGCACCAGCCATCACAGTGGACGTATAAGCTCTTCATAGGCAAAGGTGGGCTACTTCTGTAGGCAAGGGAACCTGGGACACAGGTCCTCTGGGGCATTTTACCAACAGTCTCCATCTGTGTTTTCAGGATTCAGGTTTTCCCTGCCCACGTGCTGACCTTTATAACAGAACTGCATTGATTGGAGTTTATCTGTAGAGCTCTGAAGCTCTACCAACTAGCTTTTAGGCTACTTTTCCAATTATCTTCCCTCTTCTACAGGTGATGGTGGCCTTTTTATAACCAACACTGTGTTGGCTTTCAAGTGTGTTGGCTTTCAAACTAAACTGTTTAAAGCTTATTAACAATTCTTATTTCATATTATTCTTGCCAAGCATCAACACAATTTAGCAGTAACCTGCTCAACTCTACTGTCTTGATAGACATATGTACTAGTTTGTTTTCTGTAGCTGTAACTGAGTACCACAGACGGGATAGTTTATAAAGGACAGAGGTATATTCAATCAATAGTTCTGGAATTCCAAAAGCACTGTGCTGGCATCTGCTTGGCATATGATAAGGACACTACTGTTGGTTTATGACATGATAGAGGGCATCTCATGATGAGCCACATAAAACATGCTTCCCTGGTTTTATTTTTCCCTCCATATAAGCCACTAATTTCATCCTAGGGACCTCATCATTTGCTAATTTACTCCCAAAGGCTTACTGTCAAATATCATTAACATATGACTTTGGGTATAAGTTTCACTACATGAAATTTGGGGAACATATTCAGACCATGGGAGCTTATCTCCCCAGTGCCTGCCTGGTTGCCCTAGTACAACATTCTCCTTCACTAGGACATTTTCAGGACACAGAGTCTCAGTATGCTTTCACTACAAAAGAATGCAAAGTACTAGCACACTTATAGAATACATAAATGTACAATTTTAGGTTGAAATTATTTTAAACTAAATAGACATTACTGAATACATTCCTGTTCTGCTTTTACTATAACCATTCGTATTTTCACAAAAATCTATGCAATTTTCTATTAGTCATCATAGTCTCCAACACTGGATGCCAGTTTCTTCATATTCATCAGTCTTGAATATGAAAAAAATACCCTCACTATAGTCATAATTTGCATTTTCCTGACTGCCAGTCAGAAAATATGTTTATTGTCCATCTGGCTTTTCTTTTTTATTTGCATCTTTTGCCCACTATTCTATTTTATTTGCTTTTATTTATCAGTTTGTACAATCTCTTTGTATATGAATATTTCAAATATTTGTTTTGCATTTTTACTTAATTTATGCAGTTTTCAAAACAGACCATTATTTAATATATTTCTGGATATATTAAATATATTTCCTTATAGTCTATGTATTTTCCATATTGCTTAAAATCTCACCACATTATGAAACTATAGTTTGACATTTTTTCTTCTAAATATTTTTTTAAAACTCTTTGGTGTTTTAACCTAAATTTTAAATTTCAATGCATTTGAAATTTATGCTCATATATAGTAAAAGTGTTTTCTTCCATCAAGTAAGGTAATTATGCCACTTATTAATAATTATTAATAATTACTAATAATTTTAATTTGTGTTTTTTATAGATTTAAGGTGAACATAATTTTGATGCACGTATCCATAATAAAATAATTTCTATATGTAAAAAAATTTAATATATCTTTCACCTTACATATGTGCATGTGTGTGTATTGTAAGAACACCTAAAATCCACTATCAAAAGATTTCAATATGTATTTTACAATATTATTTACTCTAGTTTCCTACTACACATTAAATCTTTAGACTTATTTATCCTCATAACTGCAAATTTGTTCCCTTTGACCTACATCTCTTTTCCACCCCCAATCATGTTTTTACTTGTTATTTCTACACTTTCAACTTTCTCAATTTTTTTAGATTCCACATGTGAGATTATACAATATTTTTCTGTCTGTATCTGGCATATTTCACTTAGCATAATATTCTGAAGGTGCATCTTTATAATTGCAAATGGTAGTACATCTTTTTTAGATTAATGACATCCATGTATGTACATATATCTATATCCATATCTATGTATATATCTCCAACAAAATTTCTTTATTTATTCATTCATTGATGAACATTTAGATTGGTTCCATGTTTGGGTTATTGTAAATAAAGCTAGCATAAGCCCAGGAAAGCATATATCTATCCAAGGTATTGTTTCATTTCCTTTGGGCATATACCCAGAAGAGGGTGCTGGGTCATATATTAGTTATGCTTAATAATCTTCTCACTAACTGTGCTCTAACTTAAGCATACCTCAACTACTGATGATGAGGATATTTCTTCTATTTTTAAATTTTGATATTTATAAAATATTCCTTTTTTGTATTAATTATTTAATCCAGTGGTGCTTTACCACTGAGTGACATTCCCAGCCCTTTTTATTTTGAGACAGGATCTCACTAAGTTGCTTAGATACTTACTAAATTGTTGAGGATGACCTCATATTTGCAATCCTCCTGCCTTAGCCTCCCAAGTTGCTGGGATTACAGGTGTGCACCGTTGCACCTGACTAAAATACTGTTTTTACATATAACAAGAACTGTTTCTTTTCTGACTTTAGTTGTTGTCTGTTGGTTTCATAATCCTTTGTGTTTATTTATGAATGGTTGTTGGGGATCCCCCAACATGAGGTCCAGCTGGCTTGTAAAAGAATTGGTGGTAAACAACTCTGACCCAGCTGGCTTGTATCTTCCTTAGTGACTGTAATGCCTGACCGCATGACTAAACCATTAGGCCACTCATTTGTTACAATTGTATAAACGTGTTTGCATTGTACCCCTATTGGCTATTGTAATGGATAAATAGATTAGTGACTAGTCAGGCAGAGGAAGCAGCCAGAGAAGAAGCAACCCGCCCTGTCCTGAAGCAGAAGCATGGAAGCAGCACCAGCAGCAGCAACGGCGGAGAGATCAGCAGCAGTAGAAGATGCAGGCAGTAAGAGCCTCAGTTGCAGAAACAGGGACTCTGGTATGGCAATAGAAACAAGGACTCTGAACGTGAATAGCCTTGACTCTAAATGTAATGCCTTAAGGGCCTTGACTCTAAGAGAGGGAAGGCAGGAAGCGCCTGGAGGCCGTTAGCCGCGGTAAAGGGAGAAATAAAGCGTTTGGAGAACTTAAGACCAGTGGGTCTATTTTAACCTCAGTTCACCGCCTGAATGAATGCCTTGTCCGGTTCCTGCCGGCCGGGACCGGGCAAATGGTATTGTGTCTTTCACTACCTAAAAATGCTTAATTAAAATCATTTTTCTTTTGCTCAGGTTAATTTGGAAGTTCATTTGACAACATTAGTTTAAGCCATTTGCCTCTACCGGTCCACTGGGTCCTGCAGTCCATCAGTTCCGTTCTGTACTGCAATTGAAGGTATCACAGATCCACTCACTGCATCTACTCGCACCCCGCAGACACAGATATAAACTAAGTTCACAGGTGTGTTTCCCCTAACAGTGCCATGTCAGAAGTTCATGTAAAGTCTAACTCCAACATTTTCGTCTGTTTCAGGTGTACATTTAAAGCAGTGATCCAGCCACCTTGATTACTGGGACTTTCCGGCCCCACACTTTGGGCAGGAGCAGAACTCTTGTTACCTTTGCCTGATTCTCATACCACCCAAGAGTTCTGCCGTTTCATCCCTATTTTCATAGTATTATCCACTTCAATTTGTACTAAACAGAGATTTGCTTAGTTTTTAAGCACAGCCATACCCTCTTAATATTTTCTGTAATATTTTATATATTCCTGATTTTTTTCTTTATTGTGGACTCTGGTCTAACACTTTGTTATTCAGAAATCATTCACCCTACCAAATCCAAATGGCTGCCTAAGTTCCTTCCTAAGGAGTGTTGATTCTAACAATCCAAGACTGTTCCAGCGTTAATGTTTACAATAAAATAGAGGTATGGTAACTTATAGTACTTTTTAAATAATATTAACCATATTTTAACAAATTATTATTGGTTATTATAGTAACAATTCAAATCGAATTCTCCACCTAGGAAAAATAAATATTTATATAGATTTGTACATACAATGTATGTATAGTACAATATATGCTCTAGGAGAGTATACACAATTTATGTTTGACAATTTTAAGACATCGAAATTCTAGGAATATGTTATATTTCTGGGTTGTGGATATTCATGCTATGAGAGTTTATAATGTCTGTGATTTTCTAGTGAATTTAATACAAATGCCTTTTAAAACTATTGTGCATTATTATTTTTTGTTTATGTTCCTAAGTTATTAACCCTAACAAGAAAAATAAATACTCATCCTTTTGTAAGGGAAGCACTGCAGTTTTTCTAATTCCAAATTATTTTGCTAGATTCTCTTTGGTGGAATCAAGTTATAGTTATATAATTTGAAATTAAGATCATATTACCACTTGATTATTTTACCTTTTTTAAAATTCAACAGTGTCTCCACCTCAATATTGAGTAATACTAGTCATGAAGGTTTACTGACATATTTCTATTTGAGTTTTGCATCCTACCATTTAATATATTTGTTCTTAATTTTTGTTTAAAATGCCTAATATTTTAAATCATTATTGTATCTCTACTTTTTGTAGAACTTTAATTAGAAATAGTTGTCGAATATCACCATGTCTTCTCAGCATCTCTTGATACAACCATAACTTTGACATATTTGAAATATTCTGATATTCTACATGGTAGTGAACTATCTGCAGCTTTATACTTGATCATTATGTATTACTATTTGTAGTATGCTTCTGGGTTTGTGGTACATTCTTTTATAAAGAATATTGGAACCATCTCTCTTAAGAGTTTCATACAGTATCTATCAGACTTTGGTATTAAGTTTATCTAGAAATCTTAACATAAAAACAGACATTTTCCATATATTTTGTAACCCAGACTACTTAAATAAAATAGAGAAATTTTGTTTTTCAGATTTAAATAAATTTGTCTTTAAAACTGTTTGCTTTTTCAGTTCTTTTCATGGTTGTTATTATCTCACAGTCTTTTCTTTTTGTTTAATTGCTCCATGCAAAATTTATTTTATTCCAAGTACACCTCACAGACTTTTACACAATAGTCCTTTCTTTATAAGATCTTTTTTTTCTGGCAAATATATATTTAATAATTTTAATGTATGAGAATAACAGCAAATTCTATAATATTAACATCTATGTATATCTGTGAAGATATAATCATTGAGTGGATTACATGGCTTTTTTTTCTTTTTGGTCAAATTGATCTGTCAAATTCTGAGATGTATTATGTTATTAACCACTGTAAATTAAAATTTTATATAGTCTTCTCTGTGTTCTTAAGCATTTATAGATTTGTCTGGTCCATTGTTTGGTGCATAAAGTTTTATGGCTATAGATTATTCTCAGCTTCACCTTTTATCATTAGGTAATAAAAATCTTTGTCCTGTTTAATGATATTGTCCTTGAATTTTTTTATATCTTGTGTTAATAGTAACACTTCATTTTGTTTATGTTTGCCTGGGATATCTTTGCCCACCTTTGCCCTGAACTTTCTTTTCCATCAGCTCTACTTCAGTAGAAGACCACAGTATAAATGTTATACCTAATCTTCCTTTCTCAGTTTTTGGAGTCTTTTGAGGTAAATCATCATTTTTCTTTTCTTGTTAAAACTGATTAACAAAATAAAACCCTTGAAAAATTCAGGTCTGTATTGATTACAAAAAAATAAACTTAAAGGAAAACATGAAAAAGCCTTGTAACCCTTATCACTCACGTGGAATGGACAACTGAAATCTCAGACATTGGTGAATCAGAGAGAAATGGGAAGTCACTTTAAAGCAAAAGAACTGTTCTCTTTTTCTGAGATGTGAAAATGAAGACTGTTGATGGACAAAAATCTCTGGTTTCCAAAAGCTAAAGAACCGTTAACAGTTTTCTAGAGATTCTCTATTGTTGTTTCCTTACTTATAAACCTAGCCTGGGAACAATATTCTTTCTTCTTGGGCTTACCTAGTTCTATAGCCAGGTCCAATCTGAGCTTTTTAATCCCTGGAGAACCATCCTTCAGCTTAGTAGGAAACGCATCTATTATTTTCAGAGATTCTTCTAGATAGAATCTGTTCTCAGGTTTACTATTCATTTGTCAAAATGTTTCAGAAGAAGGTTTTCATCAAAATTTCCAGAAAGCTTCTAAGTTGTCCTTTAACTTTGTATCATGACGTCTTTGGTGGTGGAGGGATCCGTAATTCATGCAGATAGCAAACATTCATCCCCTACTCCTAATGTGTCCCTCCATGTAGAAGGAGATTGTTACAGTAAAATGTGTGGTCAGTCTGTGTTCCATTATTTCTCCCTTGGAGAAAAGGTGAGTTTCACAGAGGAAACTGGCATGTCTAGATGAGTCCCTTCTGCCTTTCACTCTTAGAAGGCAACAGAAATAAGCACACATTTCTTCCTTCCATTTTGTTTATTCTAAAGAGATGTCCCTTATTGTAAAGGGATAGGTTTTATCCCTTTAATCTTCAAGGTAGAGCATATAGAGGCAATTTCATTTCACGAAAGTGGGAGGATCTGATACACTGGGTTGAAAACATTTGTAAGGATGAGATTTAGGGAACACAAAAAAATTAAAACTCTAGTTGAAACTTAGTTTAGATTGTTTGTGGAGGATTTTTGAAGCTGACTACTACCGACTCGTGATATTTTTATAGAAAACCCCCTGGCTTGGGCTTCTATACCTTGGTACTAATTGATGTGTCTTAGAAATTCTATTTTAAACTCCAGGTGTTCTGGGATTATTTCCAATGTGGTTTGGTCTACTCACTACTGACTGGTTTGAATGTGCTAGCTAGTTGTATACAAGCATATGTAAGCAACTTTCAGAAAGTCTTAAGAGTCACAATAGGAAAAATTCAATCATCACAGACTTCACTAATATTATAAAGGCAGAACATCACAATCAGCCAAACCCAAGCTTTAGATGATGCAGATTCTACAAAAAAGGGGCTTCTACGTATTTCTCTCAACCTATATCAACACAACGTTTATTAATCTAGTATATGGCAAGGATTGAATCAGGAAAAGAGGTCTTCTCTTTTCTGGTCATCTAAGAAATTAGGAGACAGAACATAATTCGTCTGGTTTTACTGAAATTTTCAGCCTGAGTTCAAGCTAGGCTTGAGGCTAGAAACTAAAATGTACTTCTTCTAGAAAGAACTAATCTGAACACATATAAATTGCTTCCATTTATGTTGTTACTTTTTATGTTGCCTAAATTGTATTCATTAGAAAGAGAAACCTGAGATAGGGCTAGTTTCTTGAACTCAGGTGAATTTTATAAGCTCTTAGTTTCCTTTCTATATGTGTCCCAAATACTGCGCTCAGGATGTGAGTTAGTCAGTATTCCATTGCTATAACAATTACCCGAGATAATCAACTTTAAAAAATGAAAGGTTTATATTGGGGTCTGACCTTTGCTTTATCAGCTGCCCTGGATCTTGTTGCTGTTTGCATAAACTCCTTTGGGAGGAGCTGCTAGATTGTGCATTGTTAAGCTTGAAAAACAGGGTGTGGACACGGGCTTCAGATGTTTCGCATTGAT